>QFEM01011610.1:0-51595 GCA_003316205.1 Boletus bicolor
AAATAAATAAATAAGTAAAACATACATATTGCATATGTAGTGCAGTGACGTCAGCCGGGATTTGTGATCGGGTCGAGTTGGGTATTCCTATTACGGAAGGTGTCGTTGTTGCATGTTCGACTTGATATAATCTCCCAAATGATCCCCATCACCGCTCCTCCTCCGTCTCTCACTCAAAATGTCCCCCTCCCACATTCCACATCATTGCAAGACTACTCCCCCGTCTCCCCTCAACCAAAGAGACGCTCCGCTTCTCTCCCAACCATGACCACCTTCAAGCCCCTCCCTCCTACCCCGACCAACATCCCTGTCTCCCATCGTCCCACCTTCCATCTCGCCGTCGACGCTTCAGACACGGAAGAAGATACCCGCCCTCACAATAGTGACCCATCCACCCCAGAATACCCCCAATTGCTCCATACCTCCGCCATCACAGAGCGCGAAACCACAAGGCGACACCATGCCCTCTCAGAGCTCTTGTCCACAGAGCTCGGCTATCTTCTCGACTTGAGAACGCTCGTCTCAGTAAACATCCCACCCTCTGTCTTCGTTCCTAAAATTCATTCGCTCTCCCAGGTCTATCTTCGTCTGCTTCCCGTTTTGAAAAACCGTTCATCCTCGTCACTAGCACATGGTCCAGGCTCTTCGTCGAATCCCACCATCAGTTATTTCTCGCGTCCTCCGTCTGTTCATGGGATTCATTCACAGTCCACGTCCCTCCGCACACATTCCCACCCCCATCTCAACGGAAACACATGTTTAGTGCCTTTGACGCACCCTGGCGAGAGCCACCCCTCTGGCCCTGCTTCACCGCATTCCATTCCCGCCAGAGTAGAAAAATGTACCACACGTCACCTATTCTCCGCCTCAGACCTCGACGCCATCACAAGAAACGCGGAGGAGATCCTCGAGTTCCACGAGAGGCTTGTTCGTCAGCTTCGTCAAGTCATCTCACCCTTCGGCATCTCGATGAATCCGCGGGAAACTCTCCCACAGAATGCTGGTCAATCCCTCCGCAATTTTCCCATTGATGTCCATCGCGTCATAAACGCAGTCTCGACAGTATTCGTCGACAATGTGCGCTCTTCGTTGTCCCGTGGTTTTCTCTTCTGAGTATGTCATACAGGCTTCTAGCTTTGATCAATACCAGTCTTTCTGTTCTGGACACTCGGAAGCGTTTGATTTAGTTCGCAAGGTTCAGCACGGATACCCAACTGAATGGGACGCTTTTGAGCTGCGCTGTGCTGCTCTTTCTGCAGAAATGCAGTTACAAGACTTCTCCGAAGAACTGATCCTTCCCTCAGAGTCCAGAAATCAGGTCTTGGATCTTTGCAAGAGACGGCATTCCCTTTCATCTCTGGATGCACTATCCACTGAAAATATGAAAGCGCCCATCCTCAGTGCCTCCGAGAGCGGCCATACTGTTAGGGACGCAAGTAGTCGAAGACCGCGCCTTATGTTCATGGATTACATGATCAAACCTGTCCAGAGGGTTTGCAGGTATCCCCTTCTTTTCGACCAGCTTCAAGAGAGACCTGGATCACAGAAGTTCGGTGATGGCCTTCACGAGTTCAGCTCTACGCCTAGGGATATTCAAGACGCTGTGAAAACTGCGCTATGGACCATGCGAACAGTAGCTAGTTCGGTAGATGATGCTCGCCGACAACAAGACCTCTTTGTTAAATCTGTTCAAATCGTGTCCCGGATCACTCAGGGTCTCCTGACCTCGGTTGCGAGTCATAACAGGCCTTCCCAATCTGCTTCGTTGTCGACCTTCCTGTCATCCTTGGCCCCCTGCTACCTTTCCGGTTCTTTGG
This sequence comes from Boletus bicolor, assembly GCA_003316205.1. Classification (NCBI taxonomy): domain Eukaryota; kingdom Fungi; phylum Basidiomycota; class Agaricomycetes; order Boletales; family Boletaceae; genus Boletus; species Boletus bicolor. The sequence continues at coordinate 1,818 of QFEM01011610.1, forward strand.
ACGTCATCCATTATCGTGGTACAAATATGGCTAGGCTCGGCACTGTCAGAGCAAAGTATCTTGGCGCGTTCCTGTTTCCTGGTGGGTTTCTTGTCCTGGTGAAAGTCGCCAAATCCAAGGCGTATGAGCCAAAACATTGGTTCAACCTGAGAGGGTTCGAGTTGGTGGACTCAAATCTTGACGATGGTATGTGAGTATGTCGTTGCTACGAATTTCTCTGATGATGGTTGCGTAGTCTTACTACCGAGTTGGTTTCGCATATCATCGAAAGTACATATGTTCGAATTCGCGGCGTCGTGCCGCCGTGAAAAGGACATATGGGTAGATGCTATCCGACGTGCTATCGCGGAAGAGGTACCATGGAGCGATGAACCTCCTTCAAGCCTTCAGGCCGACTTCACCGCTCCCTTGTTGGAGGACGTACAGTTCGAGGCGATCAGTCCATTACCAACAATACAGTCTATCCCAGAGTTAGATGATGTCGAATCCGCTGTTCCAAACTCTGGAGAGACTTTATTTCATCCACCGGTGGCACAAAGAGCTTCGCAGATCCATCCTCGTGCGGAAAATCCCGCGAAATGTGACATTACGGTTCCGCTTGTGGTGGGACCAAGCCGTCGATCGTCTGTTGCCGTTCATCCAGTCCAAATGCCTGAATCGAACACGTTCCACCTTGTTCGATCCACAGCTTCCGCGAGAGAACAGGTGGACCGTGGTTTGCTAGACGTCTTTTCAGAAAAATGCCTTACCGCGCGCTTTCATGCTCATACGCATGAAGAAGATCTTTTCGAGGCCCAGAGAGTTACCCGTTCATTCTCGAGGTCTGCCTCAGCGCTGACCATGGCAAGCGCAATGAGCGTGGCCGCAAAGAACAGGCTGACAAAGCGCGAGAGCGTCCTCGTCCCTCGCAAAAAGAGCTTTGTGGAGGGCAACGGGATGCTTGGTGATACGGAATACTGTACGACCTCTGCCCACTCTGTCGTGCTCAAACCCGTGAAGAGGGGACAGCATCCCAGCAAACTCAAGATCGTTGCAATGACTAAATCAACATCTCACGAAGGAGATGAAGGTAGTAATGAGCTCTTCCACGAGTCGTCTTCCCCGATGTCCCATTGTTCATCTGTGTCTTTCGCCACGCCAGTTACCCCACTCACAATTCCCGCTCCTTTACCAACGCCTTCAGGCAAAGCCGACAGTTTCCATCCTCACGCCGAGTTCTTGAATGTCCGTCAGAAGGATTGTGTACCGAAACGGAGCAAGTCGATGATTGAGAACGTCCGTGGCCTTTTCACCCCTCGGTCAGCTTCTCCAACTGCTGCCTTGACCCGGGAACCATCCACCAGAAGTTCCATGTCCAATTCCAGCTTGTTGAAATGGTGGTCAAGGGAATCACTCCGTCGGAGGGTTCGGAGTGCACCGGATGTCCCTAGCGAAGAATTACCCTCCGCGCTTACAACAAGGTCTTTGCATGTAGAAGTTGCCACACGACCATTACTCGCGACCACAGACCGACCCTACTCCCAGCCGGACCTTCATTGCCTCTACTCAGAGACAGCTGGGCCATCCACGACGGAGTTTGGGGTCGACGATCCCTCCCCGCAAAAGAGGGGCATATTCTCTTCACGTAGCCACTGGACGGCTTCTACGCTGTCGTCGGAGAGGCGTGGAGAAGACACAACATCAGTTCCCACACGGGTTCGACGGAATTTTTCGTTTTTGCATAGATTCACTTATAACACACGGGACTATGACGCTACCATACCCTCATGATCGCCCATGATTCAGCAACTTCCTCGCCATAATCGTTCGTTACAATACAACCTTGCAAGCATATTCATTCGTTTTTCGGCATCAATTCACTGGATTCATTGCATATAGCACAGTATCAGCAGCACGCCAGTCTAGTCACATTGCATTTCTCGTAGAGTTGTCTTTCATGTAGCAGCATCGTTTTGCGGGTTTCCAACATAAATCTCGATCACGTGACAGACGCGCGCCAGATTGGTTAGAACCAACCATCAAAGGGACCACATTAAAACATTTACCTGCTGTCACACCAGCAACCCGTACGATACCCCATACTAAGGATTGATGAAGATTGATGGCACTAAATAATTCTCCCCGAAAAGTGGTGCCTCTTGCCAGTGGTGATGATACAACCCCCCGGAAACGTGTGGATATCACCGTCACGAAACGCGTATTTTATTGCGGAGTCGTGGTAGAGGGATGTGAGGGGGGGAAGAGACTTCCTGATGGTGAGTTAAATCGTATTACATGGCCGAATCCCCAACAATTCCTTTTCAGATGTCCAGGATTTGGTCCTGTCGCTTGGAGACCCATGGCTCGGTCAGGACGATAACAACATTTTGCCATCCGCCACTGAGACCACTATCACACAACATGCAGTGAGCGGCACCTTCAATATGCTTGTTCAAGTCTGATGCACCATGTTCAAGGGCGAGCCGCAGCGCAAACGATCGGCGACGGACTCGTCTGCGCTATCGGAGGTTATCAACGAACTTGTGAATACCGAGCGGTCGTATGTCAAACGCCTCCGGACCCTTAAAAATGACTATGCAGATCCATTGCGCCAATTCTCGAAAAGCAAGAGTACAGCGATATTGCCACCATACGAGGCAAAGACGCTATTCGGGAACATTGACAACCTTCTACCGGTCAACGAGGCATTCTTGGCAGATTTAGAGAAGATGATCGCGCCAAACGGATCTCGGAACATAGGAGATGTTGCTCTGCGACATTTCAGAGACCTCAGAGGTTTCGAATATTATAAACAATACTACGTTAAGCGCGAAGAGGCCCAATCGATTTTCGAGCGCGAGATGATGAAGAAATCTTCTGGATTTGCAGCATACATTGACGTGAGTGATACCCCCCTGATACGTGATTGGTCCTCGACTAACCGGTCTTATTTCGGTTTTGCAGAGGATCAAATATTCGAACGCAGAGACGAGGAATCGAGTCGGGCTGCGCGAACTGCTAATGGACCCGGTGCAGCGGATACCACGATATACTTTACTCTTTCGAACAATGGTCAAACTCATGGGGCCGGACGATGCTCAGCGTGCAAAGTTGATCGAAGCGGACGAAATAGCAAGCAAGATTGCGCAGGCTGAGACGGACGATCACACAAGACGAGCAGCAGTGATGTATTGCCTGAGCGCAACCATCGACGGCTTTCCTGCTGCCTTGATATCAAACTCGCGGCGCTTCATCGATAGTATCGATGTAGAGGACATCGTCGTGGATGGACCCCCAGGTGCATCCTCGTCTGGATCGAGCATCTCTGCCACTTCGTTGCATTGCACGCTGTTCTTGTTCGACGACAAACTCATGATCGTGAAACGACCCGGAAACGGAGAGAAGAGTGGACGTTTACTGTCTGGCTTGGATGAAGTAGAGAAGCTGGCTAAAACTGGTGGACTGCCTCTGGGGATGAAGAAGAGCGGCATGAGCTGCAAAGGGGTGTTCGACCTCTGTGACGTTGTCGTCGCCGATCTTGGGGATGCAGGTAAGATGCTCATAGATCCATTGATCGCACAGTTGGCTAAGCCTTTGCCTATAAGAATTCCACATATACATTGAAAATTCTCCACAAGATCAGGGTGATAGGTGGTCAGGTCGGCCATTTCGTTCGCTTTCGGTAGTGTTTCCGCCTGCTCCTATCAACCTCGACCCTACCCGAACACTGACCGAGAAAGAACGCTTTCTGGGAAACCTTTGGTCAGCTCAGGCAAAATACAGAACTAAAGCAGGTCAATCTGTAGTACTGTGTGCAGATGAGAAGGAAGTTGAAGTTAGAGGTGGGCGGACCACCGTTGCCCGCACGTATTTTAACGTCTATCAGCGGACGGCGTTTTTACAGGAGTGCAAAAAGGTAGTCCTCGCCCTTGTCTTGTATGTGTAACAATAGGCTCACGGGTTCCTTCAGACAAAGATTGTCATGCACATTGATCCGCAGGGCACTGCAGATCCATTGCCTTTTGGTATGGGGGGTCCCCCATATGTAATTGTGAGGGTTAACCCGATGGCTGGGGAGATATCCCGGTATTCTGTCTCCTCGAGTGACCCGAATGACGACCCTGAAGAAGAGATAGTGCAAACCTCTAGAATACCGGGACGTATCGTGCAGACGAGTGCGTCGCCTTTGACCCCCTCGATCGCTCTCTAACATTTTGTTATCTCAGTCCAACAGTACGGCCTTTTCAAATTCCGCACTGGAAACGATTCTCGCCCTGCTACCCCAACGGCAACTACGAAATCACGAGCACATATCTTCAGCTTGGATGCGATATCCAGGAATCTCTTTAGCACCCGCCCAGGGTCGTCCAAGGCTGACCTATTTGGGCCGTCCATTGGTAGCCACCGCCGTACCAAGTCGTCAGCTAGTCGGTCATCAACATATACACAGACCACCACCACGGCGGAGGGTAGCCTCGCAAAGTTTTCGTATCGTTCAGGATCGACTAACACTGCTGCCACGTCTCTGCTTTCCGGGGATGACGACTCCCTGGCACATAATTCTTCCACATCTCGTAAAAAACTAGTCAAAAGAGGTCACTCTCCTGGTAGTGGCCGATCCTCGCCTCAAGCGGTATTGTCGGTTTCCCGGTCTTCTTCGCGCGAGCAGCCCGATGGTGGAGACGACGAAGACAGGATTGATGAACAAGTGATACTTGACCGATCGGATCCTGACTTGACAATGCGCTTGGAACTTGCGAGACGAAATAGCCAAAGTCAGCATGGTAAATATATCCCCACACCGACGATGGAGAAAACTGTGGAGGATACAATCTACGAAGGTATACTTTCAAGTTTACTTGGATGTCGGACAAGGATAATCATATCTGCAGAGGAACCTCCGCTTCAACTACGCCCGATGTCCCGGAGGGAAAACCCATTATCAAGTTCTCGGCAGGCTTCGCGTTCCCCTGCAAGGGGTCTCCCTATACCATCCCAGCTCGACACACAGCACTCTGTGGAGCATCGTCGGTTTGGACCGCGCAGCCCCTCTCCCCTCCCTCCAGCTAGTCCAATGACTTCGACGCGGCAGGAGTTCCCGTCCGCGGAGTTCCCGTCTGCGGACGTAGGAGTGGACGACCAATTTTCGTCTTTTCAAGATTTTGAACAATCCACACTAGACAATACCTCCCCATCACCTCTTCCCCGCAGCAAACGGCAGGCGTTTAGGCCCCTTAGTCAGATCGATGGTACCCCCAAAGTAACGAATGGTGCTGCGATGCCGTTCAGTAATATCGAACCCCTCTCGATCAAGAAGAAATCATCAACTCGTTCTGGACACAGTTCATATACGCCAACAAGAAAGTACAGGACATCGCCGCTCTCAAAGACGACTGGAAGAGTTGTCTCTCCCCGGAGAGTATCACCTCAAACGTCCAAACTGCCGCGTCCCTCATTTTCACATCTAACCGCTGAGTATATGGAAAATATGTTACAGGTGGTAGTTTCAGCTAGAAACGAGGTTTGACCAGTGCCTGTATGTATCTCTTCTAGCTTGCTCACCTCTCACCCAGCTCGAATCATCGCACCGCGCAGTGAAAAGTATGAAGTCCGATGTCACTGAACTACGCTCGAATTCGAGTAGCAGTCCTGTTGATTCATGGAGGTCTCCATCTCCAGACAAGTTGGTTGCGCGCACCTCCCAAAGAACTAACGCCCCACCAATTGTAGGTATCGATGTGTCAACTTGACTGTTTAACGAGATATTCACTGGTTTTTCGTGAAAAGACCAAGGAAGCACAACAGCGGATGGAAGAGATGCGTCAACTCATTGGCAAGCGACAAATTGAATGTCCAACGACCCCACTCAATCGGGCGCGTAGTTTCGTTGGGGAGAGCGCTATGTCAAACGCATTTGAGACGGTTAATCCGGTGGTTTTGACACGCTTAGAGGAGTCGCTAGGTGATGCAGACCAAACTATGGTTCGCGCAATGTCACACCATGAAACTCTGCGGAGTGACCTCGAACAGTTCATACTCGAGATCAAGGAGGTGAGCTTCAATGGTTTGCTTGAATGCTGCGGGCTGATATTTTTTCTAGAGAGCTGCAGATCTTGATCGAACGCGAGTGGAATTACAGAACGCCAAGCGCCAATGTGAGCTTGTTAAGAGCTTATTAGCAGACGCAACGGCCGAGAAGGAAATCATGTACGAGGTCGGTGCACGGCGATCGTGGCGATAAATGTATGGGCTCATCATATCACTTAGGCGTTTAACGAGGAACTGGACGCGATGTACGACGACGCCAACCTTCCTCATGCTGAAGCTTGGGAGTCAATGACAAAGGACTTGCGTCAAACCAAAGAGTCGCGGAACGCTTTGAGCAAAGAGAATTCGTAAGTTTTTGTTTACTTCGCACTTTCACACGTTCCACGAGTTTAACAGGGAGCTGCAACGAAAAATCGCCGAACTGGAGTCAGAAAAAGAGGAGTGAGTCCGTTGGCTCACTGTTGGTTCTCGCCTGACCCTGTATTAGGTGGGCTGTCTTGCTACGAGCTCATGGACTGATATCATGACATGTTTCCTGATTTCTGCGACATTTTTTGCATTCATATTTGCTTTGCATTCTTGTCTACATACTCACAACGCCATCTCCGCAGCTGGACTGCATCAGCAATTAACAGATCATACTCTCTGTTTCACCGCTCGTTGTGCTACCAATTCTTTCAATCTTTTACGCTTCAAGGGGGAAGGTAAGTTCTCGTAAGCAACTAGCCCAGAGTCGTCAGGTGAGGGGGACGCGATAGAGACCTCTGGATCAAGCTCTGCTGCCTCTCCAAGAGTTTCTGGTAAGCGAGGGCTGAAGGCCATTCAGAAGCAGAATCTCTTGCAAAGGTTTCACCGACCTCTTTGTGGCTGCAACGGAACCGTCGTCTATAAAGCTCTCCTCATCGTCTTCTTCTCCGATGTCTATCTCGCCGATGTCCATCGCTGTCCATTGCCGAGAGATATCTAACAGTAGGTCCCATTGTTGTACCGCAGTATGTGTGATTATTTCACACTCTTCACGCGTACAGATTTCGCGGCAATGAGGACATTGGACTGACCCCGTCTGATGATTAAGTACCGTATTGGAATCATGGCCCAATCGTTCGAAACATTCAACACAGACAGGATGTCGGCATGGAAGGCTGGGTTCAGATTCAGATCGAAGCATTGGGTGTGCAGGTTAGCATCTGACCTATAGCACTTTTCCACTGTCATATCCTCCAGACAGATAGCACATTCTTCACCTTCTGCAAGTGTATTCATGTCGATGGTGTCACACACGCATCGCAAGAGCTTGATAAGATATGCAGGACCACAATAATGTCGAGAAACGATTGTACGTACCTTAATAGCACTTTCACCAAGGTCCGCTGTCTGGTGAATTGGTACAGCCCCGTCATGATCATCTGCGAGTTCTTGCGCATCCTGCTCAACCTCTGTGTCTCGAAGCTGGGATGGTCAATATGGAGTGAGATCATCATGACCGGAAAACACACCTTTTCAATGGTACGCTTATCCTTTTCCCGAGCCTAGTGATATCCATTACTTTCATGACACATTGCTAGTGTATGGAAACCCCTTACTGCCTTCAAACCAGCGATTGTGCGTTCCAATGACTGAATCTGACGTCGAGAAGCTTTTTCTCTCGAACCAAAGCTCCTACCTGCGCTACTGTGTGATCCGTTTTGTCGAAGCTGTTGTAGCTCGAATCTCAAGCTTCCAGTCCCTTGCTCCAGACATCGAATTTGGGCGTACAGTTTCTCCACTCCCGATCTCGCTTCTCTCAGGTTGTCCTAGAGGAACAGTTGGAAGTTGGTGATTGAGCTAGAGACGAAATGTAGACACCATGATGGACATCCCGATTTCTCCCCCGATGCCATGAGTATGCTGGATGGAATGATTCAAGTCATTGTCACTCATGGCTGGACAGTATGGGAATCGATGTGACTCTTCTCGTCGTGACCACCAGGGGACTACTCACCGGTATCCTCTCTGAACTTCTGCTTGGAAGCCAGCCTACGTGTGGATGCTCTTGTATTCGGCATGATAACCTCTTGATGACTGGTGACAGTCCTGTGAAAAAAAAATCTCTTCGATTCTTACCAGGTTGCAAGTACAGATCTGCTTAGGGAAAGTTCCGGGACAGGATAAAAACGAGCAGCCTATTCATGGGATTACATTTCAGCATACAATCCAAGTCCCTGTCGATTAGTGGTTAAATCGCCACGTTGTGGATCTCACAATACCGTGGCGCCGCAGGTTCAATTCCTGCCAGGGACAATGTTTTTCTGGATATGATCGTTTTAGATCGCAGCGGAGTCTTTGGCGAGCCGATAGTTCGTCGGGCCAAGAAGCTCTCCTGTTATCGTGACTGTCAATCATGGCTGCCCGAAGGGCCCTTGGAACGATTAATCTTTGCTTTTTAGGGACTTCTTCTGCGCAGCCATCTTCCACGAGGAATCACTCTGCGATCGCGTTGCGTTTAGGTGGTGATGTATGGTTATTCGATTGTGGGGAGGCGACCCAGCATCGATTGCAAAAAAGCGCAGTAAAGATGGGAAGGATCAAGAAAATATTCATCACTCATACTCATGGTTCGAGCTTGCACTCGCTTAACTGCTGACGCAGGTAACATTGAACACACAGGGGATCATATCTTTGGTCTATTGCCCTTGATGGCATCTATCGCGAACGGCGCTGGGGGCACGGTTGAGGACTCCGAGGACCCCCGGGCGCAAAGTCAGGACAGTGTTGAGGTCGAGGTGAGTCTGCCAAAAAAAAGTGCCGCAGTTTATCTAGCTCACACGACAGCTAGCCACTGGAGATATACGGACCACTCGGAACACGCGCATACGTTCGTGCGGGCCTTGCATATACATACACTCTCTTGGGAACTCCATACGTCGTCCACGAGTTTCGCTTTCCAACTGATCCACCTGACGGTGATCAGATCGAGCTACCCTGTCACACATCCGAACTGCCAAGTGGCCGTAATATAACCCAAGTTGGCGGAGTTTGGAATAATATCTTCAAGGATAATCTTGTCAGCGTCTCCGCAGCTCCCACTTTGCATTCCGTACCATGTGTGGGGTATGTCATCCAGGAAGCCCCTGTTCCGGGAAAAATGGATCCACAAAACTACATCCCAAGCATAAAACGGACCAAGACCCCGATGTCGGTAATGAGTCGTTTACAACAAGGCGAAAGTGTCGAGCTTTCGGATGGGACTGTCCTACATGGTCCTCGTCGTCGTCCAGGTCGGAAGATTGTGATACTTGGTGATACATATAACCCCTCTGGAATCGCGGATATAGCTTGTTCACCCGACTTGCTCGTTCATGAAGCGACGAATGCTCATCTGCCCGGCATAGATCCAACTACCAAACATATTGACACGTTCGAGAGCGTCGAAGCAAGGGCAAAGTCTAGGGGTCATTCAACTCCGCAGATGGCTGCCGCCTTTGCGACGCGGATCGGAGCACGAACGCTAGTCTTGAACCACTTCTCACCTAGATACCCCGGGAACGACGACGTTAATGCGGAGGCGAGAACCACAATGGATGCGATAGCAAATCTGGCGAGGGAACGTTTCACGGGCGAGATCATTTGCGCTAGGGATTTAATGACTATAGAGGTAAACCTACCACAGTAGACTACGAGTCCCTAACAATGCAACAGAAATATATAACGCACGATAGCATCAATCGTCCGGAGGATCGGATAACGCACTACTTGAATCACTCGCTTCTCCTTCCTCTAACTCTTCTCTGACTTTTTTCTTCGTTTTTATTTGCTTCGGGTCCTCCGCTACCTCTCCCATTTCGATATCGTCATCTTCAGCTTGATTAAACGGTGTCAGATCCTTTCTTTCCCTTTGTGACGACAGTGGAGTTCCTGATTGTGAAACTGCATCTTTGATCGAAGCATTCAGCTTCGAAGACAGCGGAACATCAAGCGAGTCAACATCTTCCCCATCCTCTTTCTCGGCGACCTCGCCGGATTCGACACCCTCTCCATGATTTTCATCGTCGACTGGCGGGGTTCCTTGGACCTCGTCAGCATAAATGGATTCGGCGGCCGGCGTGGGCACCGGAGAGGCCAAACGTGACACCGTGCTCTCCTTATCTTTTCCCAGTAAACGGAGGGAGCTGAGATCCAATACGACGTGATCCAGGGCCAACTTTTGCCCTCTGATGATACGTTCTTGCGTTTCATGCTCTGACGAAATTGCCGCCATGTCGTTCTCCAGTGCCAGAATCGACCTCGAATGCGATGCGTCTTAGGATACCATAACGTGAGGGAGAGACATGAGTAGGGCACGTACCGCACTAATTCGTCGCGACTGGGAAGCGTGTTTATTTTTTCTGTGATCGAGTCGTACTCCATCTTCCGTCTGCGTTCCATCTGGGCGTGTTCTAACGCAACCTTGAGTTCGCTAATTTGGTTGCGTAAAAGATCGTGTTCCTGCTCTGGGGGGAGGGGTGATATTTCGAAAGACGTTCGAGTGGACCAGAACACGTACCAATTCTGTGCCGCTCCCTTTGGTACTCCTCTACCTGCCTCGACTCGGCCTCGCAAATCATCAGGCTCTTCTTTAGTGCCAACTCGAAAGAGGCCAGTTCGACCAAGAAAGCCTCCCGTGCGTCATCAACGCTCCCACCGTGGGCAGGTGGTAGCAATGGGGTGTGTGCTAGCGAGGCATAATTGTGGAACTTTTTGACGATGCGGCGGAGAGCCCGTTCATCGTTAGTGATGCGGGTGTGTATGATGGCATCTGAAGAGAGAGTTATTGCGGTAAACGCGTCAAGGGCGTAGCGTACATGCCTTCTTCCTCGGTAGACAAAGGCGGAATGGTTGGTGTTGCTTCAAGCTGGGGAGGATTGGTCGCGGTTGACATCAAGTCTAAGTTAGGGTGACCGTGCCAACACGACAATGTGATAACATTAACGAATCGAAAACATGACAAGCTCGCTACAAACTTCGAGTCAAGAGGCGTCAGACCTCCTTGCCCAAGTTCAAGCAGTTGGGCCCTGGCCAACGACATCGACTTAACCCCATTCATCCGACACAAAGGGTGTCACAAGGTCATATATCTCCTCGTTTCCCGTGCTGCCCTTATTTGCCTTGTTTCTTCCCATAACACGCTTGAACATACCCCCAACCCCTCTCTTTGAAAATACCTCCTGATCAATTGGGGCAACGCGCCCTGCTTCTGTCCGATAGCAACTGTCGATATGGTGTGCCAACTTTCGTAACCCGCTCGAGCTATCGTTGGCAGCTCTACGCGAATCTTGCACAGCCGATTGCAGATACATCGCGAGGTTGGGAAAATTAATCGGGAGGTTAGGATATGGGGTTGTGGGTGTTGATGGCACAACATAATACTTGGCCATAGGCGACTCAGAACCATCGCGAAGAAGAGTTGGAAGGGGCGACAGCGTGTACGAATACGGTAGGACGCTGACATCGCCGTTAGTATACTTGTGCGAATTGGGCAGATTAGAAGGGATAGGGTGGTCTGTTGTCAGATAAAGTACCGTTCTCCATTCGGACGCAGAGTGATGAATCTTGGCAAACTCGACTGTGAACACAATAGTTCTCTATTCCACGCGACTTGACACACCTTGACAAATTGAATTACAGTTCGTAGTTTGAGATCGTGCTTGGCAATGCTGAGTGCTTCTACAGTAGGCTCTACGCGGGTGCCGCTCAGTCTAGCCATCAACTTGAGCAACTTTCGCCAACTGGAGGCCTGAAAATGGAAAATAGGCGCTTTGCCATAAGGAAGAGTGATCACATTTGGCATCACACCAGCCATAGGCAATAACTCGGTCGAGATAACCGGAATATTAAAGCCCAGAGCTAAGCGACGGTGTCAAAAAGGTGGGAGGTATACTTTAGGGACGAGACATACAAACACCCATGAGCATCTCTCGTTCAACGTAGTGGTTTGCTGACAGCGGGACAGCTGGTCGTGTGGATGGTCCTGGTTCTGTATCCGCCTCTTCTTCAACTTCTTCATCCAATGGGTCCAGACTAGGCGAGGACCCGAGAGAAAGGTCGGGACTCGCAGGCTGATACGTAGGAGATTTATACCCGGAAGAAGCAGGAAGAAGTTCGCTACCCAGGCAACGCCCCGCGGGCGTACTGCTCTCAGACGAAACTGATGACCAACTCGGTCTCGAGGAAAAGGGTGGCATTGGCGACTGTTCGCTACTACTTGACTGAGTCAGTGATAAAGACGGGGAACTGGGGACGCGGTCCAATGAGGGTGTGTAATCGCTTTGCAGGTATGTACTGGGAGTAACTGGGGACGAGGATGCGACTGTCAAATGACTCGGGGAAGGAGTAGGGAGAGGGCTTCGAACTAGGTTAGAAACGATGTTAGCATACAGGGGGGGTGTTGGGGATAAGCTATCCCGAGCAGTGTGCGAACTTTGGACGTCGTTCGGTGTCCCTCGGAGAAAATCACTTGGGTCGTCATCGGACTCATTTTTGTTCACGGAGGAATGTGAAGAGGAGAAATCTTCGTTTAGGAAAGAGTCCTGCGACGAAGTCGACGCGGTTGGGGTTATCATGTGTAGCCAGCTTTCGCCTTCAGGAGGGTGCGCAGAGCCCTTTATTGCAGAGATGGAAGTCCGATCTATGGATGGTGGCCTAGGCGAGGTCGGTGATTGCTCATCGAGAGAATACACGCTGCTGGTCAATAGCCGCGATTCTTCCAGGGCTCTTGCGAGTTCCTCATCTTCCTGGGCGATCAACTCTTGCTCACGGTTTCGAGTCTTCGACGCGGAAAGTGTGAGGGCGGCCTCGATTTCCTTCTCATCGGGGGGAGGTACGGTCTCCGATGCAATAGGTTCAGAGGGCAGTGAAGATGGACCGACCACAGGTAATGGTATCACTGTTGGATAGAGCGGAATTCTCGAGGCGGGAGCGATGGCGAGTGCGGGCGGTTTCGGCGGGATCGGCGGTAGCGGATTGGTCAGGGGTTTGAGTAGCGCTCGTGGTTTCTGGGGAAGGGGAGGTGGCGGAGAAAGGGAAGCTTGGGGTTGCGAAAAGAAATAGTCGCCATACAGCGAAGAGCGCTGCGGTGCGTAATAGGGTGAAGTCATCGAGCCATGGCTGGTGCGTGGCCGCTGGGCAGCGCTTTTGTCCCAAATTCTTGCGCGCTGCCGGCCAGGGGTGAGACTCGGTGGGATAATTGACTGCGGAGCGTTGAGCGCCGTCTCTGGCATATAGGGCGATGGGCCCGACATGCTTGTGTGCCGGGGTCTGGGAGGGAGAGGACTGAGCTGTGAAGGTGGGGCATCGAAGGAGGTGGCATGATGGGGTGGACGAGGATACTGCCAAGCTTAGGGGAGGGTAAACCGGGTCCCAGCGAGAGTGAAGAAGGTGTTCATACCTGGATGGTTGTAGGATTGCATCGCTAGGAAAGGACCCGGCGGGAGGACCGAACGCCGTCAGCGATAAGGTGAAGGAGCACCGCCCGTGGGCGATGAAGTACTTGTATGGAACCCGTGCCTGCTACCTGGCTCGTCCGAGAGATGCTGAACGAGGAGGAGTCGAGAGGGCAGTGAGAGCAGCACAAAAGCACACACATGTCATCAACGTTGAGCAGCCGACAGCGCCCATCTCGCTTGATTCGTCTGACTTTGGCTCACACATCAGCCGCAGGGACGATCGCACAACGTGTGCGGGTTGGGATAAAACAATATTCTAACGTACAAAATGCAAAAGAGAGCAAAGCGCTGAGACAAGTTATGCTGATGAGTGTGCTTGTGGAGACCTTCAAGTCGAGAAGAATGTTGAATGGCATGGCGTAGGAGTAATATGGTGTACGTGCAGCAGAAAATGAAATAAAAACCAAGAATGCACAATAAACGCATCACTTTCAAGGTCATGAGATGCGAGAAGGGATGGATCTAACAGGAGGGTGCGAAACGCCCTGTACAGCGGAGGTCTTGAATCCCAACTTCCGCATCACCGCTAGCAGGTCTACTCTTTGCAGCGGCTTAGAAAGGGAAGCTGCAAACAAGCCATTCTGCTCGTCTCCTGTGCTGTAAGCGCTAACAGCGATAATCGGAGTGTTGGTGTTCTTGTTGTTCGTACTCTTGATATACCGAGCAGCACTCTCACCATCCACTACGGATCTCTCAGCATCAGCAGGTGCAACCGCGTCAAGGATAGATGCACTCACGGACTGGCATATAAAGGTCCATCAGGATACAGTCGAATTCTGTGGCACATTCAGTTTAAAATTTCCAGATCACAGTAACAACTCACTGATGTCGCCCATCGCAACACCAACCGCTTCGGAGCCGTTAGCAACTACCACGCAACGACACCCAAGGCGGATGAGTAGCGTCTCTATTATCTTTGCCGTGATAGGGTTATCCTCAGCCAGCAAGCAGGTCACAGCACGATCCGTGGGATCCGGCCCCTTGCGCAAATCCACAGAATGAACTGACGAAGGAGGCGTCACCTCAAAGTGACTTAAATTTTGCCCTGCCGAAGAAGGCCAGTTGTCAGAGCCTGATCCATCACCCGCACTCGAAATAGACGCAGTTCGCAATCGGCTCGGCATCGTGTTTCTGCGCTCGACGCCATCAAGGTTCAGTTTGAACCTCTCAATTGCGCCGAAATCCGAAGGTTTGCGGTTATGATTGCTAGAACTACTGCCTGGTGTAGACGGTGGCATGCTTGCTCTTGACGGCGAGGAAGCGATCGACGACGTCGACGTCGACGGAGAAGGAGGGCCTTGAGAGATGGTCTTTTGGTCTATAGTCGTCACAACGCTCGGAGGCTTCTTATGGCGCTGTGATAGACTCCGCCTTCGCGTGCTGATGCTCACTGGGTCGGACAAGGTATGAGCAATGGGGGCTAGGTGATCTGTCTTGAGCTTGCGAATCACATCGTCGTTCGCCTGCTTCAAGACCGGCAAGTTCTTAAAACTGAAGGAGCCAAAGTCATCGCTGGCTGGAGAGGAAGCCGAGTCTCGGTTACTTGGTAAGGAAATATTGGTCGGTTGAGTGGTGGTCGGGTTGATGGCTGGGCTGTCGATGTTCGTGATAGCAATATCGTCGTCATGGAACAACTGAGGTATCGCTCCTCGGGGATCGAAATAATCCGTCGACTCCGGGTCCGAAAGTTGCGGTATGAAAGCAGCTTCTTTCGAAGTAACTTTATCCCACTCAATCCCCTCAAAAAAGGGGTGATTTTTAACTTCATCGGCACCGTTGGCACCCAATCGTGTCGCGGGCTCGGTGTCCATAAGTCTTCGCATGAAATCCTTGGCCTCGTCCGAGAAGTCCACCCAATCTTCGTGCCACTCGATTTGTCCCGAGAGTATGTTTTCAAATACCTTTTCCGGAGTCTCGGCATGGAACGGCGGGATCCCGTACAAGAATTCGTATGTGATGACCCCGAGAGCCCACTAAATGACAATGAGTAACCATGTACGTCTTCGAGTAGAATGTGAGGATCCGTACCCAATCAACGGCGGCATCATCACCGCGAAGACCTAGTATTGTCTCGGGTGCCAGATAGTCCGGCGTGCCGACGAACTTTTGCTCCCCGGGAGGAGTGTTGCCGCCTGAATGCGAGCGTAGATCTGTTGTGAGTTCCGTGGCAAAGGATTGTAAAGGACTGTCTGCAGCCCTGCTCCGCCTCGAATAGATGGTTGACACCAACTCAGAACCGCTGCCTGACTCGCTGATGTCGTCTGCGGGAAACTGGAATAACGACGTTCCATTCCGAGATACGGGATACGCTCCTTGCCCGAAATATGAACCTCCGTCGGATGGCAGCATCGGAGAAGCAAGGAAACCTGAATCCAGAGAAGGGGGCCGAGACCGCGAATCGTACCTTGTGCGATGGCGAAGTCCCATTCCCATAGGTCCTTCTCGTGTCTGTCGGCCTAAGAGACCGATCCTGCTCAGTCCGAAATCGGTGAGCTTCAAGTGCCCGTGCTGGTCAATGAGTAAATTATCCGGTTTCAGGTCCCTTATTTGACAATGCTCCGTCAGATTGGCTGTATATATGAGTAGCAAGCTCGGACATACCGATGAACAACGCCTCGCTCATGGAGGTACTCAAGACCCAACACCACTTCCGCAATGTACTGACGCGTCCATTCTTCGGGCAGCGACCCCAACGACTTGATGAGGGCAGCACAGTCACCACCATTTAGGTACTCCATAACGAGGTAGAGATTCTCCTTGCTTTGGAAAGTGAAGTATAACTTCGCTACGAATGGCGACTCCGCTTGCTTCATGAGGATCATCCGTTCTGCCTTAACATTGGTGATTTGATTCTTCGCAATCATGTCAGCTTTCTTGAGAACCTTGATGGCATAATAGTCGCCCGTAGCCTTCTTCTTGGCAAGGAAGACCGAACCAAACGCGCCCTTGCTTATCGGTTTGATGATGTCAAAATCTTTAATGGAAGTTGGTGTAGAACGGGACAATGGCGCCGCTGGCGGCTGGCGGGGAGATAGAGGCGCATTGGAAGATGTAGGACTGAACACCGGGTTGATAGTGGAATGGCGTCGGTGTCCACGGCGAGTGGCGATTGGGGCATCGCGAGGGAGGATGCTAGGTGACAGGGGAGGTGTAATTAGAAGTCGAGGTTCCAGGAGGTTGTTGGTGGATTGACGAGCCCTTAGAGTGCCGTTCTCGACAGGAACTTCATTGAGATCCATGTAGGGCGGGTAGTCATCTGGGCACGCAGAAGCAGTAATTGGTTGTGCCAGAGCAAGAGGAGACGATATGGATGATGGCGTCGAGGATCTGGTAGGCATCTTGTTTATCATTTGCCAACTTGGTGGGATTGAAGCAGGGGCAGGCATGGAAACTGGTTGTCGATTCTCGTTTGGCGCAGTGGGAATCGGGGATGAAGGGGCCACAGGCGTAGGACCAGATGATAACATATCTTCGGCAGAGTTGATGGAAGCGCTCTCCGATGTAGCCTGAGGTAGCGCAGCTTCCTCTATTATTTCGGGTGTCGCACTGCCGGTCTGCGCAAGACCGCTTTCGTCGCCACTTTCCTCTTCATAGTCGACGGTCGCCAGACTTTCTTCCACTCTCTCCTCCCATTCGTGCCAAATCTTCTCCGAGTATCGAATGGTATTCTGCATACGGACAACGTTGTCCACCTTTTGCCGCATTATGCGCTCGGCATCCTCGATCAGTTGGGTCAACGCGGCATCCTCTATTGTCGGTTTACACCAGTTTCGCACTTGAGACATCTTCCGCTCCGAAGTCGGGGAAAGGAGTCTTTGTCGCTCGATAGGTTCCTTCGACTCCTCTTCCTTGAGTGAGGGAGTGGTGACTTCCAGCGCGACCTGCAAAATATCATCCAATTGCTCCAACAGCCGACGTTGCAACTTCTTCACACCAACACGCTGCATTTTGCTCGTCCGGAATAGCTGAAGAGGGCTTGACATACTAGGTGATGTAGAGGGTGTGAAGATGGGCACTCCGCGGTATTCGGGAGTCATCGCCAGCGACGAGGTGTCCAATGCGAGCAAAAGTTCTTTGATAGTGTTTTTCAGCTCACCAATGGATTCGTTGCATTCGCAAATTTCCGCCTCAAGATGGTGCACCTCCGCGCAGGTCTCGCTGTGCTTCTCAAAGTACCACTGCGGGATATGGCACTCACAAATGCGACATAGAATAGGTTCGGTGGATATGGGTTGCGTGAACGGGAAGGGTGTCACGGGCTCATCGGCCATGCGCTCTGATATCTGTACTTCCTCCGGCAGGGACTCTTGACCAATTTCTCCGGATTCCAGGATAATGGAAGGCGACGGATACTCGTACCGCGGAGGAGCGATGGGTTTGACAACCCACATCGTGTGAGAAGGTTGCGCGTCCTCGCGGTCATTCATGAGCATACCTTTACCTTCCATCTGTTGGTAAAGGACACCGCTCGCGAGAAGCTCCTGATGGCTGTCAGGTTGAACTTGCAGCCGGAACCTAACTTCGACTGTGTGAGAATCATCTTGCTGAAGACGTTGGGTGGCATCCTTGAAAACGGTCCAATCCAACGGCGCAAGTAAGTGCGATATTCGTGTCCCAGAAAGTTCTGTCGGTTCGGTTCTAATAATATCAAATGTCAAATGGGTGTCACCGTGTTAGACTGGGAACTTACCCGACCACGACTCTCCACGCATAATTTACCCAGAGGAAGTGATCCCCGTCCAAGCTGAGTTCCATGATGACATTCTGATTCTGTGCAGTTTCCGCCTGAAGACGCAAGCGCTCGGTAGCCAGAATTCGAGCAGATTCGCTGTGTTCTGGTAGTTTGTTAGGCGAGCGAGATGTGGGATCTGGGGAGGTCGACTTTCGCAGGGATTCCTTTGGGTGTTCGTCTCTTGAACGCCTGCCCTGACTGACCACCCGACTCATTCGTAAACGGTGTTCGTCTTCGAGGGACATGCGCAACGACCCCTCATCTCTATTTCCGCGAGTAGTTGGTGTCGGTGCTGGAGGCTGTTCCTCCGAGGGTTTGAGCACGAACATGAGAGGCTCATCTTGTTCATCTTCGTTATTGTCGTCGAAATTCCAAAACTGCTTCTCTGCCTCCCACCACTCCACGACCCGACTAAGGCTAGCGACGGCAAGTAAGACTTGCACGTACCAGTTTCGTCCGTGCCAATCTGGATGATCGTCCCAAGCTTTTCCGATGTGCTGGACACGCTGAACGAGGGACTCGCAGACCTTTGGCTGGGCTGTAAGCTGCGCGGTGGACATTTCTGTGACATCTGTTGCGACGCCTATGAGGTCGTACAGCGCGGTCATCATAGGATCAACGGGGTCATCGACGAGCATGCGTGACGAGCGGCGATTGACAGTGGAAATCGGAAGTACGTCAGAAAAACTGCCATGTGTTGTGGCAGGAGGCAGAGGAGATCGGGATCTGGAAGTGGAACGTGAACTTTGGCCGGATCTAACGGGACGTATGGGAATATGGACTGTGCGTGAAAGCCTGCGGGAAGAAAGGCTTTGGGATGGCCAGGCGGTGGCAGGGATGGTGTTGGACTGCCTGCGTGGGCTGTTTGTATCGGAGAGTGTTGTATTAGGAACGACGGGACTAGGGCCAGCGCTAGAGGAAGGAGTAGGAGTAGACTTTTCCCAGGGATTGGTGCTTTGTCTGCGCAAGGATGGGCTGAAAGAAGAGGACGTGGATGCTGCAAGAAGACCCGGGGACGAGGTCCGATGAGTCAGAGCAGGAAGGGAACAAGTGCCATTCTCTGGACACGCACGCTGACGACTATGACGGCCCTCCTGTTCGGCCTCGTAGCCAGTATCGGAATAATCGTCTGCCTGAGAGACGGGACGGTGCTGGTAGAGGAGGGGGTCGTGGAAAGTGTCGTTGTCGCCGTACTGGGAGTCGTGGTCGGGGTCACGATCACGGTAGGAGTCGCGATCCACGTCGCGGTCCTGGTCACCCTCGTGGAGCCTCTCCTCGAAGAAAGTGGTGATATTGTTGATTACCCTGCGGAGCTCCTTGTCACAGTCTGCCTTGGCTGTCCTGAGACGACGAGTGACATGTCTGCGGACAAAGGGCATGGATACTGTGTTTGAGCCGGAGCCAAGGTGGCTGGTGGAGGTGGTGTGCTGGCTGGGATCGGGAGTCAAGACGAGGGGACTCGGGGCCTGGCGACGGGGAACGTCGGACATGGAGGAGATGGTGAGAGAGACGGATCAAAGAGGGCGGGGCGGGGAGAAAAGGAGGGCAACAGAGGTCATCAGGCGACGGGGACGGGGGTTGTACTTGTGATGATCGGTGACCAGTGACCAAGTGAAGGGCGGGCGATGCTGGGCGTCGTTTCAATCTTACCCACCACACTTTTTATTTTATTCTAAAACCGAGACTCTCCGGGGTCTTGCCCACATTCCCCCCATTTTTCACTTATTATGTAAGCTACCATTTCCATCATGCTCCTCATCGACTTGGCTGCCCGCGCTCTGGCGCGAACTCGCCCGCGTCTCTCCGCTCTCCGCTTTTCTTCCACCCTCAAAGGTGACCAGGAACACCTCCACGACATCCTCGACCAGGCAGAAGACGCGCGCAGTATGTCTCTCTTACTCGTTTATGCCCCGCTCCTCACCTCTTGCAGCCCTCGACGACCCAACCACCCAATGGCAAGCAACCGGTCTCCGCAGAAAATTCGCTCCTGGCCTGGTAAGCTCCTGTGTATTCCTTCCACGTACACCTCTCACAGTCCCAAAAGTTCATTCGCCCCCATTACTGGTCGTACCAGCACCGGTTTCAGCCCAAGAACGTTAGAATCGCACCTCCCCTGGTAGCACCCAGTCGGAAAGAAGCGTTTCAGTATGACATTTTCCGCGAGTTTGGCATAGACCCTCTGTGGGAGACAAGCAACTCAACCCTGCTCGCCACATTCGTCTCTGAGCTCGGTAAAATTAGACCTCGCACACAAACACGTCTGACAACAAAGACCCAGCGCAGGCTAGCCAAGGCCATCCGCCGCGCCAAGATGATGGGCGTCATTCCTTTGTTCTATAATCCCCGAATGATGCCCAAGCCAGGGCAGCTATAATAGTTGATCACACTTTTTTCTTGGGTTGTTGTATCCTTCCCAAAATGAATGGTATCAGGCCTGATTGTGTAACTCGTACCTCAGGACTACAATCACTGCCAGATCGCCGCAAGTAAGATGATGGTCACACGGGCAACACGCTTGTCGGACTCGTTAAAAGTACCTATAGTTCTGCCAACAGCATCGTGCCCAAATTCTGCACAACCTGATCTCCAATTGCTTTCTCCACCGTTTCTTCCAAATGCCGCTTGGGATCCTGCTTCCCTACATGGCGCGTCTTCAGTTTCTCTGCAGAAAGCGTGGATTCCTCTTGTACGGATTTGTTGTACGCCTCTGATAGCGTAAGCATTTTCTGCCGGCGCACAGTTTCACCCCAATTCACAGAAACTTCTGATCGGAACTAACCTTGATAGCGTCTTCATTACTCTCCTTGTGGGAACAAAAATCTTTAAGTTTCAGACCCTCTGTCCAGTTCCGCTTATGTAAATTCATCAGCATTGCTTGCTCTAGCTCGGTCTTGCGGTAATTGACAGCAATAGAGTAATAGTGGCGGTTCAGTCCATGGACCAGTGCCTGGATCGAAGGCTTGTTGATGTGTCCAATGTTGGATGTTGTTTGCCGTGGCTCCCGACCCGCGAGCACGGTCTGGGGGTTGATGAGACGGAATGCATCAATGACTACCTTGCCTTTCACGGACTGGATGGGATCAATGACCACTGCAACACAGCGATTCTGCATTTGTTCAAACGACTGGGAGGAAAAGTGAGATCATGCATGGTCAATTAGTGACAATCGTACTTGTTGTGTGTTGATATCGACACTCGATAGCCAGCAACCAAACCCTGGATGTGAATGGTACCACCCGACGACCATCTCGGGCCTGACGTACACGAATTCGATGAACGCGAAAGCAGGGACACAACGAGGATTGCTTACCGGCCAGTCTGCTTCAGCATATCGAGCATCTTTGTTTGAAAAACATGATCCACAGATTCGACGGTGACTGTCGTGCCTGATTGGGGCATGGCGAAGACGTCGATGACTTGCACCGTGAACTCGTCGACGAATTCTCCGAGCATGAGGCCCATGACCTCCATGGGAACACCGGCACGTCCATGCTTCAGCATCTTCACGAGAATAAACTTTCACATATGAGTGAATTGGTCACTGCGCACCTTCAACAACGCCAACGATGAGATATGAATGACTTCTCCACTGCAGTCTCGACATGAATGTAATGTGTCAGGGGGGTGGGGACGACTCACTTGTCCGGAATGGCAGTGTCGACTGGGACGCGAATGTTGGCCCTGATCTGATTTCCGATGAGGCTTCCTATGTCGTCCATGGTCGTTGCGCGTTGACGTATCGCTGACGCGTCTTTCTGCTTGTGTCGTGTTAGGCAAGACCCTCTAAATCAAACATATGCAAACACCACCTGGAAGGCTCGATGCTGTGAATATCGCAGGACTGACTAGTATGCCCACCAGCGAGCTATCTGATGCTCTTAACCCGTATTATGCGCAGCAGAGATCCAGGTCAACGCATGTCTCTGGAAACCAACGACCGCTACCTGCCATACAACCGGCTGCACTGCAGCACGCCCCGCATCGCAGTGAACTCGAACTAGCTATCTCTGCACCACCCAGGCCAACTGCTACCCCACCAATGTGAGCAACCGGAGTATGTGTTTCCTGCACGCTTGACTCAGTGCACCACAGCGGCCACAGTCCTGCATGTTCCACCAACCCACACAGCGGCGGAATCCATGCGGTGCAGGAGCTCTTGCGCTTCCTGGCTTCCACGAGGGAAGCCCAAGAAATAGAGCGCAAGCGGAGGATTGCTTGGGAACAAGAGCAAGAAGCCAAATACAGACTTCGTCAGGCGGAAATGGAACGTCGTATGGTCGAGATGCGGCAAGAGATCACTGCACTGAAAGCGCGTGTGGCTTTCAATAACCCCACGTCCTCGTCCTCGTCATCGGTTGGAGTTTCTGTGAATGTTCAGAGCAATCTTGCGCTGCCACAACATTCACAGCTGGAGTATACCTCGTTCATTTCCTCGCCGCAGCAGCCAACTCCTAGTACCTCCCCCACTCTATCGCACCCCTCAACTCCTGCGACACTCTCCTCTCCAGCCGTGGGTCAACCTGTAGCTGGGCCGTCGACAGATCCCGTACTTAATTCCGCGGAAGCATCGACTTCAGTTTCTTACCTCCCATCGCCATTACTCCCTCCTACTCGCTTTATTAATGTAAACCCCACATCGTCTGTTCGAAACGTACAAGGACGTTCTACAGCGGGATCGGACACCGAGGAAGAGCCGAATACCGATGACGACTCACCAGCTCCTCAGTGTCGTGTGCGTAGGAAAAACCACCACGACACACGTTGTCTCACCATTCAGGTAGTTCCGTCCTGTTTTTCACTGATTGCCATGTCTTTCCTCACATCGTACGCTATCAAGCACGCTATGCGCAATCACTTGTTGCGTGTTATGATGGTTGAAACGGACAAATACTTGCCAGACAACCATGTAGAAGGCACACCCCTGGGTGCCGACGAACCTGTTCGATTTGTATGGGACAAGACGCCAAGGCAATCCGTGCATAATGGACGGATGAAGGAGCGAGTGCTCAAAGACCTTAAGGCCAATCGGAAACTGTATAAGCACGTCCCAGACAAGGACTTTGGAAAGAAGACGTTGGATTCGGTATTTGATCAGGCATTTGTGACGTTTCGACAGAAATTCAAAGCGCAGAAGGATGATTCTGCGGCACGAGTTCACAAACAACGCGAAGACCTCAAGGCACAGCGCGCCCGGCGACTAAGTCGACGGAAAGTGGTATGTTTGGGCAATTACTAGGCATGCATCGACTCGCTGAGTGTCTATTTTGCAAGAAACTTGGGAACCGGTCGGATGCACGAAATAAGATGGCGGCGTTTGAGCATGTAACGTTTGATGGGGCACTCCAAATAGAATGCATGTCGTCAGAGGAGTCCGAGGTTGAAGAAGACATTGGCGCGGGCACTCGGACCACCTTGTTCCGATTACGAGGTTTTCCGTGGCGTAGCCTCCGGTTGCAGCGGTTTTTCGACGCACTGGACGAGGAAGACAAAGCAGACAACGCACAGCGTCCTCGACGAGGGGTGGGTCGGAGGGAGCGGTTTCCTGGTCCGCCTCAGGAGGGGATACTCGTACCCCCGAAGGGTGTTGCTAGTTGGATGATTAGCAAGCAGTGGATACGCATGATGGATGCGTCGCATGCCGAGGTCCTTGCGATGCTCAAGGAGGTTGTCGTAGACCCAGCTGGGTTCGACTGGGAACAAATCAGCGTACTTGGGGAAGAAAGCGGCGAGGAGGGAGTCTAAGGTACAATATTCCCACGGTGTTGTCGACTAGTCGTCCAGTTTCCAAGTCGATTTGCTTCTCTGATGCACCTCTTCACTCCCCATCACGTGTCACTAGTTGGGGCCTGCTACCCAGCTTGGTCCGCACTTCCCTCTGCAGGTCCAGAATATCGTCCGAATGCCCACGAATTGTCTCGTCTAACTTACTATGCAACTAACCGTCCAGGAAAGATTCACAAGCTCGGTGTCGAGCTAGAGAAGCACTCCAAAACAGAGTGCTCCAAAGTACTCGCCGGAAACCCCCGTGCACGAGCGTGAGCGTGCATGTGTTCTCCACTGTCCCCCTCCCTCACCCTCCTTCTAGTTCCCTCCTTATCACCCTCGCCATCCTTCGCGCCTTGGCCATCGAATGCCGCCGCGACATTTCCCTCCTTTCACCCTCCCTGCTTTCCTGTCTCAAAATCACTCTCGATCTTGTCTCTTCTGACTTGGAGATCTCTGCTCGTGCAGCAAGCGTCGTCCGTGTCTCTCCGCTCTCTCCCTACACGGCGCCTAACTGTTTACAGCTCACTGCGTGGTGCACTTATACCGATGGTCATGCCATTGGCGTAGATCCAGAAATGACTCAGAATTACCTGGTTGTCCTCGGTCACTTTGCAAAACAGTCCACCGTGGAGATAAAATCTGTCGACTACGAACTAAGAAACAGGTAAATTTTGTCCTCATCCGTTGTCCTCCCAATGTCAATCCAATATCCAGGACACGTCTGGTCGGTCTAGCTGCAATCACCGGCGTAGTGAACTCGGAAGCCTTGTATGTCTCGTCCACCCAGTTCAAGTCACAGGCGTCCTGGATCATCCGCGCTCTCCTATTTCATATCTTGCAATCCGATTCAAAGTCCCTCGATGAATGGTACGTTCATGTCCCGCTTGACCAGTGCCATCAGTTTACTCCTCCAAACGTACAGTACCTCCGCTATCAAGGACAATACACCATCAGTCTACATGGCTGAATTTCGTACTCGTCCCCCTGGTGAACGGAGGGCGGCATCCATCCATCTTCACGTCGACGGCGAATCTGGTCCTTCGTCTGCGGACGTCCTGACAGCATCTCTTCGTGCCTTCTCCTTGCTTTTGCGGCACTCGAATGCTGCTCAGATTGGTCTTATATTGCAGGCAGCATTTGAGACCATGGATGATCAACAGCTCTGGCGCAAGGTGGATCAGTGCCGCTGGTTCGTTCAGAAAGCGTGCGAATGGACACAGTACCAATATCGATATGCCGTTCCATCCCGGCTAGTCGAGCGACTGCTCGAGACACACGATACCCCGCTCTCCACTCATCAACAGAGAACACTGACAAAGATGCTCACCACAGTCTTCACTTCACCAATCCCTTTGGTCAACCTCTCGACCTCAGATATCGTATCCAACCTCATCACGCTGGTCCTCCGCAGAGTCTCAGTCAACCCCGACGACGACGGCTTACTTCCTTTGTTGGTGGAGAGCATTGGCTCCCTCGGCACTCACGTCTACTACTCTGACCAGATCCAGGATCTGGCTAGCGAACTCATCAGCCGTCTTGTGACGATCGAAGTCCATGGCTCGCCATTCCTAGAGGGAGACGACTACAACAAACGGCGGTCACAAGCAATCAGATGCTTGTTGGCTGGGCTTTCGGGTCTTATCCTGGTCGCAGGCGCAGCAAAAAATGATGACCATAATAAGACCATGATGTCTCCTGAGTCTTCATTTTTACTGAGCAGCGGTACTTCCTCACCAAGTCCCCAAGCTCCCCAGCGGAAGAGAGTATCTGGAGAGATATGGTATGAAACACTGAATCTTCTGTGTGATGGTGATTACGCGGTGAGAAGTGACTACGCTCATACGTTGGTCGCATACATGCGCCAAGAACTTGCGAAACACGGCGTCTCCGGAGACACAAAACATTCAAGGCAAACGACGGAAGAAAGTTCCTCTATTCAGAACATCAACCTACTGCTCTTCGGTGATCCTAGCACGCGATCATTACACGCTACCCACGCTTATCTATTCATGCTGGCTACCTCGTCTTCACTTGGGTCTGCTACCAACCTTTCTCCATCTCCAGCTTATTCGTTGAATGGCGACCTCGCATCCACGGGGGTCTCTTCTACAACTCCAAACACTGACCCACTTGGGCAAAGCATGGAAATCGCAGAGATACAATTATCTCGACCTTCTTCCTCCCGCCGTTCTGCGGGTGCCATGACGCGGCCGCGGAAAGCTTCCAACACCCAGAGGCTACTAGAATGTACTCAGAAAGTTTCATCCACGAGCCTCGCCTCCTTATCAGACCATGCGCTTATTCTCCACGTTCTGACTGCCATCCATGAAGAGGTTCCTATCCGGGGTCTGTTAACCGGAGTCCCCATGCTCCTCTCACTAGACGCAGCTTCCCAGATAGAGGAGGAGTCGGATCTTTCCGCTCGACAACGGGCTAAAGTGGTGAAGGAAGTTATTGCCCATGTATGGCTTATCATTGGCCAGGTGTGGGAGTGCGCCGAGCTGATAAAACTCGCAAAAAGTGTAAGGGTGGCGCAAAGCTTTTCTGCTTTTGTACTAATGCCGCATCGGGTCTCACACAGGCACTTGCTTCATTGCATGGTTCTTCAGCCCTTCCACAAGTAGCAGCATTTACTCCAGGTGTTTTACGCCCACCAGAAGAACAGATTATGTTCCCCCCGGTTACGGGATCAGAGATGGTGGCTGAATGGTCACATGTGAACGCCGAAGAAGCACTCTCGTTGATCGTTTCCTCCAAAAATGTTCAGGAGGCAACCGGCTTGGATCGGCAAGGGTTGCTGCGTAGGCTGACTACTCAATGGTCTGCAGAAGCTGCCCTAAAAGATTGTGAGCCTTGAAAATTCTCCCACGTATCTATAAAATAACCGATTCCATGTTAGCCCTCGAACGACCTAATACACACCGGCCCTTGACGGAGAATGGATCTCCGTTACTTAAGCTGTCACCTGCACTGATGGCCATTGAGAACCTTTCCCTTCAGAGCCTGACCAGATCTGTACGTGGCGTCGGCGTTACTGACCTGAGGGAAGCTCTAGAAGGTCGTGCAGGGGCTTCTAACCCGACCCTCGCTCGCCACCCGTCTGTGTCAACACTTGATCATGCACTATCATTTGACTTTCAAACACCTCGCATGGCTCCAACGAAGCCGAAGCCTAGATTCAAGAAGCGAGCAGTGACAGCTGGATCGGGCGAAGTGCGGGACGTCTTGAATAAGCTCGGAATAGGGAAGCCCAATGGCACCACCAATCTGTTAAAAGCGTCTTTCCCATCTATTCAAAAGCCCGATCACAGGTAACTTTTCAGTATTTGACATTCTTCACTCGGCGCTAATCGCCGTGATCTGTCCCAGCTCCAAGCCTACCATACATTTCACAGGTCCTTGAAATTGCATCCAACGTTCCTTATTCTCGCTCTCCATAAACATTACTTTGAATCCGGCCATCTATCATTTACATTTTACCGTCGGGAGTATCTTTCGCTAATTTATACTCAGATCCTCGCAAAATGGACATCACCTTCCACCCCAAGGACACAAAAAACAGTAGCATATTTATCACATAGGTTGTCTCCTTTTACCAGCAGATATAATAATTCTTCGAGCTCCCTCTTCCTTTTGTGTCCAAAAGTTGAGCTCACTCCGAGCTTTGGGGTGGGATGTAAGACGTGTTCCCTTCTGTCTAGATGCGTTTGCATGCTGCACACTGAACATTGCAGAGGGGACTTACGATTAGACCTTGCAAGAGTACTTCATAGATGGAGGATTGCTTGGTAGCTCTCACAACTGGGTCTGTGATCTGTTCCGTGTGCCGGAGAATGAGCTTGTTCAACTCCTGTTGAAGCCGAAAAAGACTACACGAAAGTCAATCCATAGGATGCATGGACATGACACCGAGGGCTCACTTGCTAAATATCATGGTTTCTTCACTCTGTTCCGTCAGCAAGACCAACGACTGGAACAAGCTAACGTATCGTTTGCAAACCTGCAGGTGGTCGGGTGAGTTGGCAATAAGCGAACACTTTGATACTTGCATTCAACACCAACGCGTCAGTCGTCACGGGCGCCTTGCTGAAGTAGCCGCTGGGACGTTCTGACAATTTCTTGAGCGAATCACAGTGATCTGAAATGACTTTTTGGAATACAGGCCAAAGCTGCAGGCGCATAGTGAAGAAGAAGGTCTCCAAAGGTGAACACTGGCGTTTCTGAACCTCTGCAGTGACAGCTTCCGTCAGTCGGACCATAGTTAGGAGGGGAGTTGGTGGTGGCAGAGGTTCAATGACGGAACCCAAGAATGTCTAAATGAATGGAAGAAAAAAAACGGTCAGGTTCACTCTCCTGGCTCTGACGCCCATGACCTGCCTTGGTATACTCCAGAACAGGGTCAAAAATCTTCTTCCAAATGGTGCTAAGCTCCGTTCGTTCAGCCTTATCCATGGCGGCGAGACGGCCGAGGCCTTGGGATTCAACAACTCCAGGATTCGGGACCGGTGTCCTCGCTTCTGAATCAGCCGCGGAATCGTTCTCGTCGACCTCTTTGTGATCATAAGGTTCCGATGTGACAGAAGATTGTCTGGTTTCCGGCTCTTTAGCGGAGGGCGGGGGTCCCGAGGGCTCAGCAAAGAAGAACGATGCAATAAATGAATATTCTACTGTCGCGTTGTCCATCAAAACCAAGAAGAGAGATCTCAGGATAGCTTCAAGCGGCTCTTTCTTGTAGTGAAACTTAGCTCGTACACCAATGGATAAAGTCGACACACTTACATGAGCTTTATCGTCAGCCTGATACGCAAGTATGACACCTGGTCCTTCTAACTTTGCGTAGGTCAAGCGCTCAAAGTCTACGCAAGTACTGCCATTCTCTGCTAACATCGTTCCGATACTTTCGAACCTCTCAGTAACCCGAGCCTAAAATCATCGATCACGGATGGATGGCTAATAATAACAGAAGCTTACCCTTAGCCAACCAAGGCTGCGAATGTATCGTCGAAACGCAGTCTCATAGTATGTTCGAGCGGCAGCGATATACGATTCTTGTACCTCCTTTGCCACGGGTTCAGCTTGACGTCTCAAAAAACCGAACAAGGCACGATATTTGAGGAATCCGGAAGACTGCAAAACCTGCATATTGGTCGTCACGCTATTCTTTATTGCGTTCAATAGCGCAAGGAAGAAGGCGCGAAGTTTCGTCGCTGTCTTATGGGTTTGTGTGGGTACTTCCTTGAAGGATTGGATGGAAAAGAACGTACAACTATGCGGAGGGCCTCCACAACATCCGCCAGTTCTCTAGCAGCCTTGACGCGTGACCGTGCACGTACGATGTTGAGCCGCCTTTCGAAGTCAGCAACTACCAGTATCCATGCTTCCCCGACTTCGGTGTCGAGTAGTGTAGTAGCTAGTGTGGGTGGGATGGTCAAGTCGGATATGAGACTTGATAAGGGTTTCTCGATTGTCTGTAAGCAAGTTTACTAACAGAACATGGAAAGAGTGATGAATACCGAACCCGACGGCTCTTGAGTCTGTTGTCGATGTTGGTGCTACGCTCTTGGAGTTCAGATATTTGACCAGATACGGCCGACAAATCCCTCTGGAAGGTAGATAGGAATGACTCTAATGAATCCAACAGGCGGACACTGGTCTGCCACACGCGTCAGGTACATTACAACATTCATGGTAATCGACCCAACCTCGACTTGATCATGGAATTCGACGAATTCCTTGGCACGAGAACGGACTTGAGCAAGGTGGCGTGAGCGGTAGAGAAGTGGTGTTTTAGGGAGCTGCTCACGAGTGGGTTTGGAGACATCCCCGTGGTCCGCGTGGTTGTGCAAGTGGGTATCGTATTCTGTCATCTAGTAGGTCAATAGCTCTCGGTGGAGGGTCGAAATACTGACCGTCGTTGACTGATGCCATCCGGTGGTAAGATCGCATCGCAGTGGCGGTGCAACTGTACATATTGAAGTTGTCCTCGACCATCATGTTAAGCGGCTGGCCATCGTTAGCCGCAACCATGTTGCAGTCCGAGCTCCAAACAAGCTATGTCAGTACACAGGACTCATATTCTTGATCATGGCTCTTAGCTTCAGGACCGCTCGTAAGCTTTGGATGGGTAAGCTAATCCTCGTCCGAAACCCTCGGGACTGGTGAATCTGACTTGCCAGGTGTGGTTGCATTGTTATCCCTTACGTGTATCTTCCTTGCCGTCGTACTCTGGATTCATGGCTACAGCAAATCTAATAACTTTGGTGCCCTGGTAGCTATTCCTTGTTTCGCATTCGCAGGCGCTGTCTGGACGTGAGTAACTCACCCAACATTCCCCGTTGTTTCCTTCGTCTACATATTCCTAAAAAAGGATTTTCAAGAAGATGTTTTTCTCTCCACAAATCGTCTGTGTCGAGGCGACATGGGTTTTTGCCCTCCTTCCCTTTCAGATACGCAAGTCTGGAGCAGCCTGGTACGGTGCGCTGCTAATCATATGGTCCACAGTGCTTGGTCTCTTTGCATTTGAATCCGATGCTGCCCTTCGCTCCCGCTTCACCGCCGTTTACGAAGCTCTAGTGGCATTGGTCTGGATTAATGCTGCACTAGGTATCTCCCTCGCACAATCAATCGCAAGTTGACTAAAACCCCTCCAAGTCTTCTTATACGCAACAGGGATCGGTTTGCTAGCGCTCCTCACGCAATTCTCGTGCGATCAAGAGATATGGGCGCGCGATATCGACTCCAGCCCATGTCCATTCCCCTTTCCAGTTTTGCTCGCTTACGCTTTCCCATTCGCCGCCAAGTGCTTTCGCGGAACTGCGGGCGAATCTCGAGGAGGTGCATCTGCCGTCGTCACCAACTACTGCCTCCCAAACTGTCCCTGCCATACCAAACCAACTGAGGCACCCGGTTTGGGAGCTGAGAGTACGAACTACATGGAAGGCCCACAATCATCTATTCCGATACGCGTACCGACCGCAATGGAGAGACAGAATGCGATCCGTGTTACACTAGGCCATATGACTCGATGATGTTGTGTTCCTTTTGAGTAATATGTAATCCGTTCAACCGATATGCAGGATGGGGGAACGCGACGGTAGGTTAAGCACGAGAATTAGACCGGGTAAGATTTGCAAAAGGTACAGAAGTTTCCAGAGATGTATCCGCAAGCTATCCATTAACCGGCGAGTTCTGTCTGAAGTTGCTTGAGTACTGTAGGATCCGTTTTGTCAAGGTAATTGAGCTTGAATATGTGCGCGCCTCCACAAACTCTCTCCGCTTCTTGCAACGCACTTGCAAGAGACGTCGTGAGCTGAAGAGTCCGCACCGGATCATGCTCGTACAGCTAGGAATTACTGAGTGATGTTAATACGCAGCACACAAGATGGATGTACCGATTTGCGACGGTCGTACTCCAGGGTCCCTTGAGACTCGGCGTAATACGATGTTGGGACATTGTCTACATCCCAGTAGAGATTGAGGCCACTAATAGGTACATCTAATTAGGCGATATCAACGACTTTCATTAAGAACTGACCCGTCTTCACCATCCTCGGTGTGATCGCGACTTTCCCTCACTTCATAGAGGACGTCTGTCCAAAGATTGAAGATCTCATTTGGCACGCGCTCGAGTACCTCGGGGCGACCAGTTGAAACAAGAGACGCAATCCCGAGAGCAACAAGTTTACGGTGCCGCGGCTCCGACATATGGTCAAACTAACAGATAGCAAAATAAGATCCGAAGCCCAACAAGAGAAAAGGGAGACAAGGTACCTGTCTCCAAAAATGATCCAAGATAACTTCCCAGACCTTTTCTTCTTGCACATTTTCGACTTGGGCCGCAGCAGACACGAGACGAATAAACATCTCGCGATCTGTTAATGCGATACGAGCAAGGACAAAGACACACTCTGTCAGCATGGTTGAGGAGCTCTGTCGTATGGCTGAATACTACACAGCCAAGCACAGAAACGAATCCCTACATCATCGTCGCCGAGAATTTTCATGAGATGATTGAAGAAACCAGATCTGTGCACTGGTTCCCCCCACAATGACGATGGAGCCAGTTGCGTCATAAAGTTCACGCAGTTTAAAACGCCTTTCTGGTTTGTCTGGAGTGCTTGGCCAAGCATGACACTCATGACTGCATTCATGAGGTCTGACGAAAAGTTCTGAAGGAGTTATCAGTGATGAGAGATAGGGTGTTTTATTAACACACCTGCAGAACAAGGAACGCATCCACGAAGAGATAGGATTCAACAATAAATGTAACCTTCCCTAACAAATCCAAATTACTTGTGAGTAATGCCATAGCAAGAGGGAATAATTGGAGGAGGTTCGAGGTAGAAGTACTCCGGAGAGTCGTAGAGTTTCGAAGTGCAGCAAGCCAGAGGTTGACGCCATCTTCGTCCAGATTAATGGCCACCTTCACGTGGAATTTGAGCGGTTGCAGGAGCGATCGGCATGAAGACTCACCCCAGGCGACAAACTTTCTTGGACTAAGGGGATTACAAGTGGTACGAGAGAAGCGGAATACTCTTTGGATGACTGCCGTGCCTTCAGTGAAAAACGCTGCGTCGCGCAGCGGCGGACGTACTCCGATCAAACTTGTCACAACCTCAAGGAGTTGCACCTTGAACAACCACTCTTGCCCAGCAACAGTCCCTGAAAATATAGTCAGCTACGAGTCACCAACCTGCAGCGTGTACACACATAAAGGAGGGATTGCTTCTGCGATCATCTGCATGTGCGGAACGATTTGTTGGTCGGCACGTTCAACCACTACATTCAAGCTCCTTGCAAGTCGTTGTTTCATCTCTATTGTGTCTGCTTCGCTCATAAGCTTCATCAGCTCCGTGACGGTAGCAGGCAAGAAAGGAGCAAAGACAGCTGCATCAAAACTGACGGTCTAGTAGGTCTCAGTTCTGCGGTCACTGACTAGTTATGGGTTTACTCACATCCACGCACTCCCGTAGCGCGTTGGCGGCGGTGAGCCGAACAACAGCATCTGACCCAGGACTCCTGTCTTGTAGCAGATGGACTAGAATTTCCCAAATGACAGGATCTGACGCAGGTGCACACATATCACTGATCCATTTGCCAATCAGCCATGCAATACGGCGCTTGATAATTGGGAAGCTAAATCGTTGTCAGATGCTGCGAGATGTTTTGATTGGATCTTACTTTGGATTTGCCTCTCTTGCTTCGACGATAAGCTTGTGACGCATCCATTCGTTGAACGGGATGACATCACGAAGCCTAGTAGCGCATCTTCCTATTGCACAGTACAGCGCTTCTTTTTGAACGACGCTCGCCAAATCTGTAGTTGGTTGTTCTACGCCAGCAGGATGAACGAATGTTACATAGAAACAACTTGAAGCTAGGAGGCTCACCAATCATGGCTTTGAAAGTGAATTCCATCAAAGGAACAACATAGTCTCGATATTGTGCTGCGAGCGTCATGAGGACGCGTTCTCCACAAGGCTGTGCCATTTAGAAACAGATGGAGATCATGGAATGTGAGAACGCACGCGAAGCTCATATTCCCATTGTTCATTTTCTTTGTCTTCTTCGTTAACCCATTGTTCAGGGTCAGCCATCCAGCCCTCAAGATCAGATGGATTGAGAGGAATGAAACGTGTGACAAGCAACCGGACTGAATCTTCGACGAACTGCTGTGACAACGCTGCAGACAAGATGTCAGCAAAGAATAGGTCGTCCTAGGAATTGCCTGTACTGGTATCAGTAGTTGGACCGCCCCTTCGGAAAGGGGTCCATTTGGCGAGGTTTTCTTTAAAAAGGACCATTGCCTGGACAAGGAATCGGACTGGATAGACGGCAGCAGACGAATCTAATATAGAAGAAATGTTAGAATCTGCGAACTCTTTCCGACAAATTTCTCGTACCTTGAATAATGTCTCCCGAGCGATGGTTGGTAGCTTCTACTACCTTAGACCAGTAGTACAAAACCATGTCGTTACACGCCGGGAGTTCGACAAACTTTGCAGTGTCAAGTTGCTGCAACCTTCTGAAGAATTTGCCGAAAAGACGGATGTGGTGAGTTAATCGGTCGACGGAGAGTGTCGTAATTGGGTCGGAGGCCGGCATGGTTCGCACAGCGAGAATAAGGCTGATACGTAGCTCTGAAAGCGCCGTAAGCTGAGCGATAGAACTCTGAAACAATTGAAGGAACTACGATAGCAAAGGTCAGAGCACGTAGCTCAGAATCGATCCTTAACACGACACTCACCCATTTTTTAAGCTCTGCGAACTCGCCTTTCTCGTCCCTGATGACGCGGGGCCATGACCACAATGCCATCTTAACGAGACATTTGTAGATGAGATGAGCTATTGTGAGAGAAACGACGGTACGCTCTTCACCCAGCAAGCCATTTATACTCAATATTGTGGGAGAAAGCTGGGAATAATATGCGAGGATGACGTTCCGTAGTTGGTCCGTGATCTGACAACGAGAATGAGCAAGAATTGTGGTATTAGGAAGGTGATCGTCATACCTGGGACATTGTTTTGACACCCGCAAGCATTTTCATGCTGGAAAACACCTTGAGGACGGAGTTGAGGACTTTCAAACTACGTCTCAAGGCGAGTGTTGACTGAATGGTCACATTCAGAGGGTTGGTCAAGGGGAGCAAGCCATTTTCGACGACAGGCATAATTTGTACAAAGAGAGAAGGCCTGATACATCTGTATTGTGAACGAAAAATAGCTGAACGGTGTGTCCAGACACACCAATTGTGCGGATAGTCCAACCGAGCGATTTTTGCGACAATCAACTCATTACACTCGGCAATCTGTTAGGGGAGATTAATTGGACACGGAGGTAGCTGAGGATGGACGGACGGTGTCATCTTCCTCGGACAAGAAAGTGAAGCATCGATCACGGATTTGTATGCGGTCATCTTCGCTCAGGAGCCTGAAAGGGTGATCAAAGGGGTGCAGTGGCGTAGGGGTAAGGGAGGACAGACTTTCGGGATCTCCAGTGAGATGGAACTGCGTTCTTGAATTGAATGATACTCTGTTGTCTGACCTGCAAAGGTTGAGAGAGATCTGCGGCAATCCGGTGGAGGGCATTGTAGGTGCCGGCGTGGGTCTCGAGGAGAACTTTGAGGCGGTCTGTGGAAGCTTTGAGCTGTTCCGGGACCTGGGACGCGGCGAGGGTGACGATATGTAGGAGCTCGTCCTCGTTGACAAAGGGGGTTGCCGACTTTAGTGGCGGGTTCATCATCGATTGTGAGGGAGGACTTTCAAGTCATAGTATAAATACCCGAGTCGCGAGACTCATTACGGACAAACAAAGGCAAATAACGCGTCCCGTCGTTCCGTTGTGATGCGACAAGTCGATGACGTCGTCGAGGACTCTGAGCCGGAGCGAGAAGAACGCAGAAGACGCAATGATGTCACAGAAGGCAACGGTGAGCGAATCTTTGACGACGAAAGAACTTCCTCACAATGTCTCATCACGTGTTAGAGCTATCTCGCTTTGCCTATAAATCCGCCCTCTCGTCCTCGCGTGCGCCTCCACCCACCGACAACTTCCCATCTCGACCCACCGTTGTCATCAAGAAAGACTCTCCCGACCACTTGCCCGACTCTCAGCTCACTCGACTATCCAAATGCATCGGCTGCGGACTACAGTGGACAAGCAGGAAATCAGCCAAGCAGAAGCGCACCCACATCGAACAGTGTGCAAAGAAAAATGCGTTGACCAAAGATACAATCAGAATTCTCATTGAAAAGGAAATTGCCATATTGTCCCCTACCCAGAACACCGCATCTTCACGCTTACCAGCCAATGACCTGAACGAGAACGCGACTCTGATGGATTCAGTCATCCCCCCTGGTCCACTCAAAAAGATCAAACGCCAGCAAGTCGTTCCTACCGTCAGGTCACTGCCAGAGACACGTGAGAGCATCCTGGACAGAGCCAGGGGCATCCTTGGGCCTATGGAAGGCCAGGTAGACCCTCAACCAACCCAGCAATTCGGTCGGAGCGCGTTAGCGCGTCGACAGACACAACAGCCAAAGCATCCAGCGTCGCTTGACGTAAATGGGTTGGAAGAGCCACCTCCTACCCAGCCCTTCGGAGCAAGCTCTCTACGCGGAGGAATAACAACTTCAGAACAATCTATCGATGACTGTGAGGAACCCTCTTTTCCGCTAACTCAACAGTTTGGTGCTTCAATGTTTGCGCAAGATTCTGTTTCGTCAAGTGACCGTGTGAGTGCCTTCGCTTGTTTTTATCTTATCCTGTCACGACTGTGGAGCTCATCTCATGTCATCATCACAAGCAAAAGCGTCCCGCCTCACCGCCTTCTCTGGTGGGTAGCGACCCTAGGGCCGTGAGGCGACGTCTCCTGCAGTGATACTTGCACGTGATTTCGATGCTTTGGCAGCGAAAGTTATCCTCAAACTACGCTGGCTTGTATCTTCAGTTTCCTCTGGCAACAGCGATCGACTCTGTCTCAGGTGTTGACATGGACAGTCTAGGGCCATGGGAAATAGAGCAAGCTATCCTGCCACGCACTCTTCCCATGTGTAGAACATACCAGCACCGTTCCGGGTAACAGGCGTAGTGAATGTTGTATATAAATGATCACATGCCCTCTATGATACCGGAGCGCGGAAATTGCCAAGAACTCGTTGGAGCATTAATGAAACGTTCTCACTACTACTCCACTTAGTCTTATCCTCCCTTTGGCATGCTCTACCCATGACGTCCAAACGACAGTCCGCTGACATTTGCGAAACTCGCCTTTCAAGTATTTCAGAGTCAGGAGATGGTGCGGATGGCTTTCCAGGACAATGCCAGGACGAGAAGGGGAGTGACTGTGATGTACACGTGGAAGTCGACTCAGACACTTCCACGAATACTTCCGACGAGTTCGACTGGGACGAAGAGCCTTCAAGTGCAGACGAAGAGACTCATCAAGGAAAGCATGCTCGGAGAGGCAGGGCCCTCTGGCTCGCGTTTATGAAACTGACGCGTCCCTTCCGAACTCTCTTGGTCGGGGTCATCGGCGCCGCATTTTTCATCACCCCGCTTTTGGTCGTGGAACTCAAGTATCAAAACAGCGGAGGTGTACGCCCTCAAGTGCACGCATGGTCCTTGTGGCTCTCTATCATATGGGCAGCATCTTGCGCGACCTATCTGGTTGTTGACCTGTTACCAAGCACTGTCGTTACCATCATCCTACTCCTCGGTGGCCAGGTCGAGCGATTGAAGACGCAGGTAGAGGTGTGTTGTCACCTCGGTCGTCGATTTCAAAACTCCTCCTGATCATGACATTCTAAAGCTCACATTGGCGGTATCCGCTTGGTTGAAGTTGCTTCTTGACGTGTCATGGGCGTGGATAGCCTTGTCTGTGATTCGAACCTACTATAATCCACCGGGGTCGTACTGGGTCATCATCAACCGTGTCATGCAGGTATTTCATTGTTTCTTGGTTGCACGTTGTCCTGTTACAAGTATCCATGTGATTCAAACAGGCTCTTTTTACCGCCGCCGTGATCCTGTTTGTGGAAAAACTATTTTTGAGATTCGTTGCCATCAACTTCCACCAGCGTGCGCTCGCTGACCGGTTAGCCGAGAATCGCTTGGGGTTGAAAGCGCTCGATCTGCTTTCGAATGTACAGCCTGTGTCAACCAATCGACAAACGGCTTACGGAAAGAAAGGTCCCAGAAATGCGCTCAGCTCAATAGGCGCGTCGCTCGATCTTGGAGGACTGACAGGCATTCGGACGCATCGGAAGGACCCCAACGATCTGTCGTCAACGGACGCTTATCCCACCCACGAGCAGCACGACTCTGCCGCGAACCATCTCCCGGAGAGAAAGCGCCGCGGACTGGGTCGAGGAGAAACGAGGCGTCGCAGGCGCAAATTCATGGCTTCTATCATTGTTGATCAAGTCGGGGGAGCCATCGGGCAAGTGGCATTAAAAAATTCCAAGTTTCACAAGAACGGCAAGCTGGGAGGGCTTCACTCGGCCAGGAAGTTGGCGAAGAAGTTGTTTGAAGGCTTGAAGGCTACGAATCCTGAGAGATCTCACCTCATCGTAGAAGGTGCGTTGTTGATCCTTCGTGATGCCCGCGATTCATGTAATGGACGTTTATTTTCTTAGACTTTTATCCATATTTCCGGTCCACTTCGGAGGCTGTCTGTGTCTCACTGCCGCTCCCGAGTGTCCAAGCTGACGCTCTAGCTAGCATGCGGCATTTACTCTTTTTGACAAGGATGGGAATGGTGACATCAGCAGACAGGAGATTAGAGAAGCAGTGCAAAGAATTTACAGAGAACGCAAAGCACTGACGGCAAGTCTCAAGGTGAGAAGAACCGAAAAATTCGGAACCCTTTGTCGTTGACAACACGAATAGGACGTCGATTCAGCGGTGGCTAAGCTCGATGCAGTCCTTGTCTGCATTGCACTGCTTTTTATCGTATTTGCTTGTTTGCTCATCTTCAATCGAAACAACACGTTGGCCTCGCTAGTACCCCTCGCAACCATCATTCTTGGATTCTCGTTCATCTTCGGCCACTCGGCCCAGACGCTGTTCGAATCCGTAAGGTATTTTGCGAGTGTCAACGGCAATCACTAATCTTATCGCCAGCTTATCTTCATTTTCTCCACACATGTGTTTGACGTAGGGGATCTGGTAATGATCGATGAGCAATATCTTGTCGTCAAGGAGTTTGGCCTCTTCTCCACTATATTCCGACGAGTTGACGGCCAAGAGATTATCGTGCCAAACTCTCTGCTATCTAGCACGAAACTGGTTCACAACATGCGCCGCAGTACTTCGATGTACGTTGTATCCAACCTCCCTCAATATGCACGAGACTCATTGTCGGCAGGTGGGAGAGTACGACTATCACAATATCTTATAATACCTCGCTGGAAATCGTCGAACAGCTCAAATTGCGTATACAGGCTTACGTCGTCACAAACAGCCGCGAATGGTCAGGCTGTGGTGTCAATATCGACAAGATGGAGTTTCAAAACGCCATTTATCTCACTATATCTATTGAACGCAAGTGTACCATCGTATGAATGCATTGCGTAGTATACTCATCTCACTTTAGATCGTTCGAACTGGCAAGACTGGGGTGGGCGCTGGGCGCGCAGGAACGCATTCATGCGTCACCTCAAGACTGTTTTGGAAGAGCTTGATCTGAGGTACACGCTACCTATACAACCGGTCCTCCTACCCAGCGGAACTGAGCCACTGACCCGTGGCCATTCCCGGGACACAAAGGAATGATAGCTTTTTTTGTTCTGCATCTTGTACCACTGCTCGAAGACATCGATGATACCTGACGAAGAATGTGGTATATTTCAAGGGTCCATTTTTTTTCCTTCCAAAAGTCATCTGCAATCCACCTAGTGTTCGCCTCCGATCTTCTAAAAACAGTTGTTCATAATGCCTGTTAAAGGCGGATACCCTTTAAGTTAGGTACCATGTGATACATCTAGATGATGGACAATCTATGTGTATACTACAGATCTCCAAGAGCAACGGAAGACAATCCCGCTACCTCTATGACACCTCCGACCAGATGTAAACTACCAGTAACGAGAATGTCCGTACGTCTCGTGGCCGAATATTCTCGAACTCTCTGAATGGCATGTTCAATGGAGGGCAGAGAATGGATCGCATCGACGGGGAATTCTTTCACTATATTTGACCAAGCTTGTTTAAGCTGGTCTTGGGTGGTTGGTCCAGTGTGCTCGGCAGTAGCAAATGCAACGGAGGTCAAATCTGTATGACAGATAAAGATACGAGGAGACACACACAGTCCGTGTCACTCACCGCCTTTAGAGTGTCCATCAGTATAGGTAACATTACTGCAGAATATAATTTGGTCAAAGAAACGACTTGCTTCCTCAGAGCTCATAAAAGCTGAAAGCTGAGTCTTGATCTCATTGAACATAGTCCTAAGGAAGACCTCGCCTGAACGACCGTTAGTGCAGTTGAAAATCAGGACACGTAGTGGCTGGCGCGCATCAGCTGTAGGTCTACTGCGTTTAAACCACGTCATTGCTGAGGATGATGTGTTGAATCACGAAAACTTACTCAGATATGCTAGGATCGGCAAACCATTCGACACAACATTTGAGGCTTTCATCCGTGTGTGCACCATCAAGATACCAAGTCGTCGACGAGTAGTTAGGGTCCAATACTGTCTGACAGCGGCCAGGCCACTTGGTATTCTCCAGACCCGCAACGAAGTCTTGAGGTATCGGGTCGGGGCATGATGATTCATCATTTTTAGATATGAAAGTACGAGCCAGTTCTACCGCGAGACTTGCATTCGATAACTGATGTCTACCCGAAAGACCTAGACAGAGAGGTTAGTGGGAAAAAGAGAAGGGAAAGCGATTTCGGCGCGCCCAATTTGATATCTTTCAAGGCAGAGAGCTCCTCCACGACTCTGAACTCAGACGCCTGTGGGGATTGAGCAATAATTCACATGACAACGTTTGTCACCTACTTTGACATTCGTAGCAGCTTCTCTGAGAATAGCCTCTAGGTCAGTCGATGGGTGGTGCTGTTTAACGGTGAGAGCGGGGACGTCTTTCTTGTATATTCCAGCTTTCTGTCCTGCGATGGCTTTAATGGTGCCCCC
Organism: Boletus bicolor; assembly: GCA_003316205.1. NCBI lineage: Eukaryota > Fungi > Basidiomycota > Agaricomycetes > Boletales > Boletaceae > Boletus > Boletus bicolor. The sequence goes on from QFEM01011610.1 coordinate 42,443, forward strand.
CAGAACTGCGACGTGGTCTATTCCAAGAGCGGTAATTCCAGTCACGACTGGCTTTGGGACGACGTTTGTACTATCGCCTCCTCCGCCGATGCCGACTTCCAGAATCGTTGCGTCAACTTTAAGATCCTTGAATGCATGGAATGCCATAAGAGTCAGGTATCGAAAATAGCTCGGCATGAGTGGAGATCCGGGAGTATTTGGCTGCAGGAGGTCCGGTGTTTGAGGTCTGAATGCTCTAAGAAAGAAAGCATACTGGATTATCCTGGAGCTTTTTCCAGACTTGGAAAAAGTATTTTGCAAACTCCTCCTCTGACAAGGGGCGGCTATTGACTCTGATCCGTTCACGGACAGCGACAAGGTGTGGGGACGTATAGAGACCTGCGTCGATTGAGGAGAGAGATGGCATAGAAAGGCGGAGAACATACCGACGTTCAGCCCGGGTCTCGCATGTCGGAGGATTGAGTCTGTGAAAGCGCTGGTCGAGCCTTTGCCCTTGGTACCGGTGATGTGAATGACATTGAGGGCATTGAGGTCGTCGGGCTGGAATAGAATGCATGAGATAGAAGGATACGATCGGACACAAAACATACCGTGAGTCCTATTCTAGTAACAAACTCGTTCATCTCTGCAATAGCATTCTCGTTGAGGAGGATGCCCGTAGCTCTCACGGCCGCGAGCGTGGCGGCATTGCTTTGAAGAGTGTTGAGGGAGTTGATGGCGTCTCGATACGACTTTGCAGACATTTTCCTTGAGAAGAGTGCAGGATCAAGACGGAGTAGAGATAAAGGTCGGAAGGCGGGCAGCATTGGATCATTGGATTCATTACTGAATCCGTAATACAGTAATATTGTCCCGTGATCAATGTCAAGACGCGTCGGTCACATGCAATGTAACCCCCTGAATATGTGACGACCCCCTGAATATGTGACGTCTCGCGCGTATCTTAAGAGTAGTATGCCATGGACAGGTACTTGTCCGTCAGAAAGCCGACTACACTAGACAAGTCAACCGCTCCCTACCCTTTGCGCACAAAACTGGACGAGGACAGACAACGCTGGTCAAAGTACCCGATCTCACCCCAATTCATGCTTGTCTCGACTAATTCGCACCTGCCACAGACTCTCAGCACCTCTTTCTGCAGATGGAAAGAAACCATCCTCCTCTATGATTACAAAACATCTTCTTAACACCCTCTCGGACAACTCAAACCCCATAACACACTCCAATATCTACGAGCGCTCAGGTAGGCCTCCGTGATCCTGTTCGAACAGCCCGTCTCATTGCATTTAGACACCGTCGTTTCCGCTACCACTGGCCATCAGCGAGGAGAAGGCAGAACCCCTCACGGAGTCTCTGCAAAGGCTTATTTCGGGGACCGTTCAAGGAAGCTCTCCCTTCAACGAAGAGAAGAATCTCCCAAGGGTGTCTTGAGCAACGTTCGCGTATACATTGATGGTTACCTCAGCGGCACCACCGACATCGAAATCAGAAGAATTGTCGCACAAGCGGGCGGGACCACCCTGTACGTTCTCCGACTTCAAGTTGTGGCTAATTACGTTAGCCCGGAAGTGTACCGGTCCTTATCGACGCCCCTTGTTTAGATTAGTACCAAGTGGTGCAACACATATTGTGACATCACGACAACTCAATGGGTCAAAAAATCACAGAATTTTGACAACAAAAACGAGAAATCCAGCTCACGTGGTCAAACCAGAGTGGGTAGCTGACAGCATCACGGCCGGACGACGATTGCAAGAATACCAATATGCTCTGGTTAAATCCTCTAGTACAAGGAATCTAGTGGACATGCTCAACTCTGGCGGGTCCAGCTAAATGTAGTTCCAGCATGTAGCCTAACCATCAATATTTATATCGATACCATCCATTTAAAATGGACCGTCATTCATTCCGAGAGCGAACCCAAGTAGCTACTCGCACTACCCGACATGTCGGTCACATCTAGATCGCTACTAAATTCATACTCACTCATTGTATCTGAATGGGCTGGTATCGACCCCTCCGCCTCCAACCTGTCTGCACTCTTGACGCTTTCCGCGCATCGCAAACACTCCCAGCCAGAGTCCTGTCCTTCCTCAGTGGTGCGCATCATGCGCTCAGCGATGCAATGGTAGCAGTACACATGTCCGCAGGAGGTGATATACGGGGTATAGATGGGGAAAGGTGGAATCTCGTCGCCTCTAGTCGTTTCCGATGCGCCTTCCGTGGCAGACGCAATCAAGAGTGCATCCGCAGAGTACCCCAGGTTGAGAGTGTACGACGCATTTTCAGCACAAATTGCGCATTGATCTGCAGGGAGTGCTTCGTATTTACCGTGTTTCCGCAAGGAACTCCGGGGAGCGCCTTTAGAAGTGTTCGAGAGTATCGGTGGGAAAGTTAGCTGTGATATCAATCGAGTGATTCTACGTTGAACCAATCTTGTGTTTATGAGGGGCAACAAGAACAGAAGGAATTCCTGAACGAGGCATGAGAGAAGACAACAATCCAAAGAGGGGAGACGTACAGTAAAGGCATGCCAGACCATTTGGCGATTCATGAACTCATAGCTAACTTCACGCTTGACTTGACTTGAAGTAGGTACAAGAGACATTCCAAGGAGCCGATCAGATAAACTGCGATACCTGAGGCAACATGTCAAACCCAGATCCAGCTCAAAAAAATCGCGACTTGCCGACCGTTCGATAAGAAAACAGTAAAATTAGATAAGCTGAGAAGTGAATGCGTTGATTCCAGTCGCGTAAGCAACTGCCAGGCCATGCGACGTCTGTCACTTGAAGGTGTATCCGGCCAAGCCCGTGACAATGCGTGCGCACGCAAATGGTTGTAGAGATAGGGAACAATAATGGTAAGTACTCCATGGATAATAAGGGTTCGCCGAGGTAGTCCACCAGCTATAGTTCTGGACGTCGATGATAAGCCCTCTCCAGATAAGTAAGGAAGACGTACGAGTACGTGAGACTGGATCGCTGAGCCTGCTCGGAGTGCTGTACCTCAATCCCTGTAATCGAGCACCATAACTAGCTCCGAGGTTCCACAACGAAAACTTGTACAGCGTTAGTTGGATGATGAGAGTTAATTCTGAATCGAATCGGGCTCTTAGTGCGGTCTTCCTGGCCGTCAAGAATAGGTGGTAATGAAGATGTAGACATACATTTACGAAACTGAGGGCCTTTTTCAATGGCTCACATAGCAGATGTACCAGCTCTTGATCGAGTAGTTCGGCGTCGAGCTGCCCAACGCGCGTAACACGGGGATATGGTGAAGTAGTTGAGCCCAAAGTGTCGCGTATCGAAGAAAGGGTCGGTTGCGCTGAACTATATGCTTGCTGCCATAGTTCTTGCCATGAGTTGGCTGATGGTCCTGAATCGCTCATAGTGGTATTCGGCGAAGCACAAGTACAATAGTAACGATTAGTACTGGAGAGACATATTTATGTCACGTGACCTTGATGAGATTGACTCCAACTCGATCTTGAAATCAAACCGACAAAAAACACAAGTCACCGCCAGGTAGTCTACACATAGCCATGGCAGAAGCACTCCAAAAAATCGTCCTAGATACACTAGACAAAGTTGGCACGATTCAAGATACGAGGACGCTTGTTATACCCGGACAACGAGATCCAGCTACGAGCCATGAAGCCCAGATCACGATTCTCGGTGCTCTGAACTCCCTCCTCAGTCGCGAGGCATGTTGAAGTTTGCTCGCGATATGATCACGATCAGGTCCGCTTACTTATCTGGCAGATGATTTCTTACGATACCCACGAGACGTCTTCCCATTCCCTCACACCTGAGGGTGCACAGATAGTCCTAGAGGGATCGCATGAAGCCAGAATATGGGCTGCTCTGCCAGCTAATGGAGAGGGTGACCCAGTGGGAGCACAGGAATTGAAGAGAAAAGTGGGCGATGAGGCAGCCAAGGTTGGTCAAGGGCGTGCTTTCAAGAATAACTGGATAGCGAAGCAGGGAGGTGGATTCGTGAAGGCTGTGAGTCGCGCAGTATTAAGAGGCATTATTCCTGCTAATTTATCCGTTTGAATTCGTGAGGTTGCACAAATAATAGATTCGACTCAGCTTGAGTTACGCGAGGTGGAATCTACTGGGACTCTGCAGGCCGGCGAGAAGGCTCTGGCTGAGCTACGAAAGCGTAAACTCATCACCCAAAGGTAGCCTCGTTTTTTACGCGGTGATATGCACTATACCTCTTCATTCATCCAGGAAAGGTCAATGGTTCACTGTGCACAAGGGTCCAAGCTTTAGCACGTCCATCGCGAAACCTGAAACTGATCTTACCGTTGAAATGCTGACTTCGTATGCTTTCTTTCTATTTCTCGCAGAACAGAAGACTGATCGACCACAGTGGTGCATGGAAGACGGCGTCCTTCAAGAAATACAACTTCGAAGCCGACGGTATCCCAACGTCGGGTGGTGCACTTCACCCACTCCTCAAAGTTCGTGAAGAGATCCGTAGTATATTCTTAGAGATGGGGTACGACATATTCACATTCTCCTTCCCGCTAGATTGCATGACAGCTGTTCCAGCTTTGAAGAAATGCCAACCAGTTCTTTCGTCGAGTCAGGTTTCTGGTGCTTTGATGCTCTCTTCGTGCCCCAGCTTCACCCTGCAAGAGAACTGCAAGATACATTCTACCTCTCTGGCAAGCATCTCGTTACTCTCTTAAAAGCTCTGGCCTCATCTTTATGATAGATCCTTCCACGTCCTTGCCACCTCCCGAAGCTTACTACAGGCGTGTTGCTGAGGTGCACGAACAAGGCGGGTACGGGTCGATTGGCTATCGGACACCCTGGTCCCACGAAGAATCTCACAAGCTTCTCCTCCGGACACACACCACTGCCTCATCGGCATCCATGCTCTACAAACTAGCTGGTAAATGCAGGGGTGAAATCGATGACGAGGGTAAAGAGCTGAAGTCGAGTGTATCACTGCAAGTGGGAGAAGACGGCTTCCGGCCAGCAAAGCTGTTCAGCATCGACAGAGTGTTCCGAAACGAAACGATGGATGCCACACACTTGGCTGAATTCCATCAGGTAGAAGGTGTCGTTGCTGATAGAAATCTGACGCTGGCTGACCTAATCGGTAAGTTGCAATGGAGTCTGCACTTTGTGTTGGTCTTGCGAGCCTTGACCAAATCCTAGGATTTATGCGGGTCTTCTTTAAAAAAATGGGTATGACTGATCTCCGTTTCAAACCCGCATACAATCCATACACAGAGGTTTGTATCAATGAACTCGTTGTGGAGGCCAGGCTCTGATGACTGTGTTGATGTGGTGCAGCCGTCACTTGAGATTTTTGCTTTCCACCCCATGCTTCAAAAGTGGGTTGAAATCGGGAACAGTGGTATGTTCCGCCCCGAGATGCTCGAACCCATGGGCTTCCCAAAGGACGTCCGCGTGCATGGTTGGGGTATCGGTCTCGAAAGGCCAACGATGATCCGGTGAGTGCCTGTCAAATTCCTACTCAGATGATGTCCCCTCAAACCAACCTACTCGAAGGTATGGAATCAACAATATCAGAACCCTTGTTGGGCACAAGACACCTATCGAGAGCGTGGAGAATGCACCAGCTGTCATGTTCTGAAAGCTATGATACCAAGATTGTCACCATGAGTGTAGATAATGTAACTAATAGATGTAAGACTTCGTGATATCGTCTCTGGTCACTCCGGGCTGAGAGCAAGCTTGGAAAGCTTTGTGACCATAGTCTCTAATCGAACAAACCGACCAGCGGTCCATAATATCAATCAATGTGCACTTGGCTCAGTTTTCTATACCTACGAGGCAGAGGTGAATCTCGAGCTTCCGACACTGGATCAGAAAGAGAACACCGCAGCGTTCTTGCGGGAGCCGAACATGTATACAATGGCCTGACTCATGAACAGACCAACGGTGATGCCAATTGTGACCGCAATCATGGCACTTCCAACGTCGACCGCCGACCCATTCGCTGTGATGCCTCCCGCTTGGGAGAGGCCGGACTAAAGACGGAGAACATCAAGTTTAATAACACTCTGAGAACAAGCATGAAGAGCGAAGTACGCACCGGGACCAAGAACAGGACACCCGTGACCATAGAGGTAAATGCCGTTCCCCCCATCTTCCTCGAATAGATATTCCCGAGTAGACCCACGGTGAACGCTCCGATAGCAGAAACGATGTCCGATCGATTGAAGATATAGTGATTCGCGATCTTATTGGTCGCATACGAAGCACAGGAGATGATGACCATCACAGGAAGCTCCTTCGACTTCCATGGCTGTAAGTTCGAGAGGGATGACAGGACCGAGAAGACGGGAACGATCACGAATTGAGTCCACCAGGGAAAGGGTTGAATAAACCAGGCAAACGAAGACGGGCGGTAACATCCGCCGACAATGTCTGCCATGTAGACGTTGGTGGCATTGGTGAAGGTGAATGTGCCATTTGCTGGCGGTGTACCATCCGTCGAGCTGTCAGGTGCAAATGTGCCAATCAGGGTAATGGTGGTAGAAAGCTTGGCTGCTAGTGTGGCAAGATGATGTCGGGCCGTGGGGTCGAAGAGAAGGTACAGGTCTGAACCAATCTGCAGACCAAAACCCAGGAACAGGGTATAGATGAGAGCATACACCATCTTGACACTACCGCACACAATGTTCTTGGATGCCAGTTCGAGGGAGCTAGTCACTGTTTGTGAGGTCAGTTGGACGTAGCATCCAATGACGCATTCACTGACGGATGAGGAACCCTGGAAGGATACCGATGATACCAGCAGAAGAAATAGCTTCATAACAAAATATTTGACTACGAATACTGCTCAACCCGCGAGCCGTGAAGGACATAAACATGGCGGTGGTGATTCTAGCACAATTTTTTTTTAGCACGGGTTCGGGGAGAGAATAGGGAGCAACGCACTCAAACACGTTGTTATACATGGTCGACTTCGTTGCGACGTTGAGCTGAAGGAAGCACAGGACGAAAGCACCACCGCCCGCAATCCACATATCCAAGAAGGAGCCACCGAACGCCAATGGACAGATGAGCACCGACAAGAAAAAGCTCAAGACGCATCGGAACCAGATTGAGTACAATGGCTCCGCAGAGAGTAACTCTTCCAGTTGTTGCGTGGCCTTTCTGGCGCTGATTTCGTCATGCAAAACGGCCCGATAAACGAGGTGCACTTTGTGGAGATTTCCAAGAGCAAGACCACCTGAGCCCTTGACGAAGTGCGTTTCGGACGTCATGGTGTCGTTATCCCCGAAACAACAGATAATGACGCTGGGCAAATGAATGAACTCGGCGTTGATCTCAAGAATACGGGCTGCAGCTACAAGCTGCGATTCTATGCGATGCGACGGTGCACCGAATGTCATCAGAGCACGAGCGAGTTTGAGCAGAAATTGATGACGCTTCAAGATAGCTGCAGAGCTGTCGTCATCAAAACATGAGCAGCTTTAACCAGTAGAACTCACAAGTGACATTGAACTCGATACGAATCCTCTGCTGTTCCTTCCTGCGTTGACGATAATCCATCTGTCTGAGAGCGTTCCGCCTTTCATCTTCGTAGTCGTCAAGGCAACGCTTCGTGATGTTCGTCACACGAGGATCGTCAGGGTCAAGGATTTCAGAATAAGTGTCTGAATCTGAAGCGTTCGAGTTATTCCTCCCGAAACGTGGACGCCCGGGCGGCTTCCCAACCGCCTCATAGGCTTGGGAACGAGAATAGGGTAGTCCGTTCATTCCAGGGGTAACCCCATAGAAGTCCATCAAATTTGCAACGATCCCTTTGCGCCTGCCATCTCTGTCATTCATCTCGCAGTAATTCGGTTCGCTGTCAACGTCGACATCCTCCAACCCGCCCTCGTCATCCCACCTGGTTGGGGCCTGCGCCTCCGCGTCAAAGTTGCCCTCGTCTCTATACTTTGCATCTTCTGCGAAGCTGACTTTGTTTGGTTGCTTGGGGCGAGCGACTGACTTGGTATCGTACGCAGGTTGCGGAGGAAGAATGTCATAGGGGTGCTCATGCGAAGCGAGTGCGTACTTTTCATCGAGATGTTCATCTTCATTCTTCGTTTCGAATTTCTTGGCGAATGCTCCAATGTCTCCATCCGAGCCGCCGTCGTTCAGCGTTGAACTAGAACTGTAAGATGGCTGTTGAGTGTTCTGGACTGGAGTTGCTTGGGGGCGCAAGGCTTCCTGATTTGTGCCATCAGCGATAGCGGGTTGGGATTCAAGAGGATTGTGGAGATGAGTGAGGTTTCTGCGAGCGAGGGGAGGAAGAGGCGGCATAGGAACATGAAAGGAGCTAGGGTAATCCACGTCAGGATACGTGGACTCCCCGCTGGCATCCCGTTCGACCCCATACCGTGTCGCAGTGCGGTTATTGGGGGATGGTAAAGAAATCTGACCAGGACCAGCCTGGCCGAAGTTTTGAAAGCCGGGAGGATTTGTGGGCATCCTCATTTCTTGAACGAGTGTAACAGATCACCTCGAGTGAAATCTGCAGAAGTAAGTCCAGTTGTACATTCAAGCGACTCAGAGTGTGTAGATAAGCATACCGCCATTTTGAACTCGACCGAAACAGCAGCCAGAACTGATCAAAACTATCACAACGCTGTTAGCAAGAATAAAGACTGGCTTGGACGTTGGATAAAACGAAATCCAGGCCGCTCTACGTTTAGATCAGTCTCAAATATTGGTAGCTGTGCCTTATCAACAGCGGTGCACGTCAGTAGTAGCGCACGCGTGTCCCATGGAGAAAGGCGGGACCGCCGTCATTCTCTCTGGAACACCATGAGATGAGCGCCGCCATGCGTCGTGCCCAGTGCTGGCCGAAATCTATGAAGTTGTAAAATAAGCATGTAGGCGATGACAAATAGTAAACGCTCCTTTAGACAAGCGCCAGAATATTGGCGCTTGTGTATGCCACGCTCCGGTGCTTCGCTATACTATCACTGCACCAGTGTTGCAAACAATTTCAATGTAAAATCTATAGTTCGTGAGATTGAGTAGATTGAGACTCAAAAATTATATGGAGATGTGGGGAAATCCCTTGTCTTGATCCCACAAGAAGAATTGTGAGGGTCCGTCAAAAACCTCGTGTGCCAGAGAGATGCCGGCGTAAAAAGTACAAATTGAC
>QFEM01011738.1:0-13180 GCA_003316205.1 Boletus bicolor
ATGACCAAACATGCGGACAGTTTTTTGAGCCACTGTATATACTGTACATTCCAGTTACACACATGGGCCAGGTGTGGAATAACACAGATCGGGTCAGACCGTGGGGATACATGTATGGAATTGGGAGAAGCACGTATCTTTCTATCAAAACAAGAAGGAAAGAACAATGGGAACATGTGTATGGAATGTGTGAAGCACATGGCCCACATATCATGAAAGAATCAACAAAGATGTGAGAAAAGCAGAAAGCACCTCTGGTATAGAGTGAGGAGAAGCCAGAGGTGGAGAAGAGGAAAGAAGTCCAAAGGGTGGGCTAGGACATGAGTGATGTGAGATCCTAGCATTGGTAGTACAAAGAAGCTGAGTAACCATAGCAAATGGAGAAAAGAAATGAGTAACTATAACAGGAATAAGGACATTGGCTTCACCATATGTGATGCACCCTTGCTGTTGATTGGGTCCTTGGATTTCAGAGTGGAGATTCGGAGGTGAACAACACAATTAACTGAGGTTACAAGGTTGGAGATGACCAGAGGGAATAAGCTGGTGTCTAAGTCAATTATCTAGTTGAATTACAATGCTAGATACAAAGGTTTATATATGGAGGTGAAACAGGAGACAGAATACTCAAGTTCAGGAGTCCAAGTATTTTCAGGGGTACAAGTATTTTCGAGGGTAGGTAACAAGACGCATAACTAGATAAATGTCAGGGAGAATGGAGGTAAGGTTAGGGATGATGGAGGTAACGAGATGCAGGGAGGATGGGAATACGAGATGCAGGGGAGATGAAGGTACATGAGTATTGGAAATGTATATTAGGGGATAAATGAAGGAGAGGTAACTCCAGAGATCTGGAGTTGTGATATACATGAAACTGAGCTGGAGTTGGCAAGTAGGATGCCAGAGGTGTTGGAAGTGGACTTATAGATTTATGGAATATGACAGAAAAGCACAATGATGAATTTTTGATATGTTTTGAAATTCTCCTATGTTTCAAATATGATTCCCACACTTTTCATATGTTTAACTCACTCCTCCTACCTTCAACTCTTTCTTAATAAAGTCAGGAAAGGGGGTTCCTATATAATTCAATGTGTAGAATCCCCTGAAATGGTTGCCCTAGCTCATATGTTATGTTATACATTCATAACAATCCAAAAACAGAAAAAGCAATGTAGATGGATTCAGACTTGCTTGGAAAGAGAATAAAATAGTGGGATACAGCCATAGTAGTGCACAAGCCATCCTCATACATTGGTGAGCCAGCATATCCAGTAATATAGCTTTCCAGAGCTGAAAAGATGGTAGGAGGTAGATGTGACATATCTCCATCAGCTCTGATCCTGGTGCTTTTTGCTTTGGATATGTTGTAGACATATATGAACAGGGTATGGGGATATATTTTCTACTTCCCTAACTCAAAGGGGTCAAAAAAGCGAATATGTTTTTTACTTTTTTAAAAATTTCCCTCATAGTAGCCTTTCAAAGAATTCCAAGACATATTTGGGGACTTGGAATGGTCTATTGGGGTATGTACATTGTATATTTATACTTTATATGTGTGGAAGACAGGAGGAACACAAGGAAACAGAGAAAAAACATACAATTATGATGATTTCCAAATTGAGAATATGATAGAAGTAATGGCCTGCTTTAGATCTAGTCCTGGCGCTTCTTTGATGCTTACATAATCAACTTCTGTGCCTAGAATTGGGGGAAAAGGATCAGGGATTCAATGGAGAATCAATAAAAGAAGCATTCCTATTATGAATGCAATCCTGAAATCATCAATGATGGTCAAATTATCATATATTATCATTTAAACACAAGAAATACAGCAAAAGAATAGTTTAAACAATTCCAAACAGTCCTTGAATTATCTTAGAATACTTTCAAACCATTCCAAAACCATCTCAAAACCATCTCAGATTCTTTTTAAACTATCTTTAAACCATCACAAACCCTCTCTGAACCCTTTTGAATGCATCCAAAACTGTTGAAATACTCATGGGGATACTGTTATCTGTGATGAAATTTTACCAGAATGGTTATCTGAAAACATGTAGAAAACATGAGAAATACATTAGAAAATGGCTATATATAAGAGGCAGATGGTTCAGATGGTTTGACCTTTCAGGGAATTTCCAACCTCTGAGGTCTTGTGGCTGTGCAAAACTAGTCCCTAAGGTGCACTCAAGCAAAGTCAACAACTGAAGCAAAGTAGTTTCTGCTTATGTGGACAGGACCTTAGTCCGAACCACACCTGTACTACAAGGCGGGTGATTCTTCCTAATCTTCCGATATCATCGCGTCTTTTCTTGGTCCGGTGAGGTGCCATCCATCCCATGATTCCCATCCCGCCCAATCTCCTCCTCCATTGGAAAGGCATCGAAAATCCGGCCACTTGGACACATGCGCAGCGTCTGCACCGCAACATAAATCCACAACAGCAGAGTAGCGACCGCATAGATCGCTCCCCATACACGAAAGAACGTAGACGAAAACGTCGTAGCTAGCGCAAGCGTACAATTCGCGTATACTCCCTACGATTGATACGATCAGCCGCCGGAGGCGCCTGAGGAATATATTGACATACATTTGGGAAAATCATGGACCAAAACGTCAACCTGAACGGAACTCGGGCTCGTCGCAGTGAATGCCACAATCCGAGGAAAGCCGATATCATCCACATGCCTCCAAAGGACCACAATGCAAAGGCGATCATGACGCATATCACATTGATGGTTTCTCCGGTGCTCGATGTGCTTAGCAATCCGTCAGTCTCTCCTTGGATTAGAGGTAGTATTGACTTGAATCCCGAGCCGATCAGAAGGATCGCATAAGCACCTTGCCCAGCAGGTCCTAATGGGAAGAAGATAGACAGAATGGCAGGTCCTTTTGAATAACCAAACACAATGGTGCGAATGAGGTATACAGTGAGGAGCATCATGGTAAGTGCCAATCCGATAATAACCATACACGCAGAGAAGGTGACTGTAAGGAGCGCACCCTTCGGCGAGTATGGGATGAGAGCTTGCGCAATGGTTCCCCCTGTGGACGCTTCGACAATAAGCGTCACCACTGGAAGCAGCCAGGCGAGGGTCATGGACTCGAAAGCGTGTTCTTGAAGAGAGATCCTTGACGACTGTGAGTTCATGAATACAGTCCACGTGAAATAACCGACATAATGTGCATTATGCCCCAACAGCACAGTATTGATATTGCGACATCCAGCCACCAAAGTGCCCATATGGCGCAGACAAAGGATCGACCGCCAAAATTATAGGTACCATAAATCAGAGTGATCGAGACAGTGAAAAGTGTGGTAGCGCCCATTGGGAATGTCCCAAGATACAGACTCTGGATTGGGTGTCGCAGCATACGATTCCAGATTCCCGGGAACAAGATGTACCTGGCCACGCTGAGCGCAGTGAACAGCACGAATAATGCAAGATTGAGGAAGAAGAACGCAAGGGAGAACAACCTCATAACCTGCGAGTCGGTGCCATATGGAAAGGCATGAAAGAGGATGGAGATCGATCCGGTCCCTGCAACATTAGAAAACCGTGAGTTTAAATCTGTACGCAGGCTAAGTCGATATTGGGCTCCGAGAGCACGGTTTGGGATGCTTCCCATACCTCGCGGTCACCGATACTACTAGGAACACACTCACCCATTGTAACTGCAAACCAAGCAGGTGTGAAATGCCTGGTCCCATGCATAGTGACATGTGTCCCCACAGCAGAAGAAACATGCTTGCCTTATTACTTCTTCCAAGGTTCTTTTATGCGACGAACCGCCGCCCTGCCCATTTGCAGTCATGGAAGCACAGTGAGCACTCACAGTGAGCACTGAAGGGACTTTTAACTGAACACGTTGTTGTGGTCAGGAATTGGGAGCAATCGCATGGCAAAATGGCTTTAAAGAATCAGCGCCCGTCCTTATCATGGGAATCACGTAAGCCAAAGACATAACGTGTCGGGCCACACCGGGCACCTTCAATAGGAGTGAAACTTTCGCGGCGTCACTGGTCACGTCAGGTTGTACATTTGCCCGCTGAGGGAGTCGGCTGCCCTTGAAGGCTTGAACATTATTCGCAAATTTGGTGGTCCAGGCAAGCCAGGGGGTCTGATTGAATACCATCTAGTAGTGGTATTCTGGATGCGATACCAAAGCCGTGGCGATACAAGACGAATAAGCTATTATTTAGACCAAATCATGTCAAGTTTGAACAGAATAGAGGAGGTATCACTGCAGATATGGAAGAAGTAGTATCAGAGACCATCCAGTGCGCCTCTGAGCCAAGGATGGTTCCGGACTTCCTCGATGTCAGCTCGGAGAGAGGGTTCGGGTTCCAAGCATCGGCTCATGAGATGCAAACAAGAGTTGCTTAGCTTCCTTCCGGGGAGTTCAGAAAGCATGATGTGTCCTTCAATGGCATCCCGTTCCGTAGGGAAGGGCGACATGCCAGTGAGCAGGTAGGACATCAAGACGCCCAGGGTCCAGATTTCGACGGGTGGAGCTTGATAAGGCTGTTTGAGTAAAACCTCAGAGGCGGCATACGCTGTTGTACCAAAAAAGAGGTTATAGAACGGCCGGGCCTGGGCTGGATCTACCATCGTCGCGCTACCGAAATCTATGAGCTTGACCTGACGTCAAGAAGTAAGTCGCGAAAACTGCTACGCTCGCATGACGACACACACCTTGAAATTCTTGTCGATGACTAGGTTTTCGTCCTTAATGTCACGATGACATATTCCGTGGCTGTCGAGATAGAATACGGCCTCGACAACCTGAGCCATGATGTATCGAGCTTGTTTCTCCGAAAGACGCTTATGTTTTGTCTGTTCAATGCACTCGAACAAGTCGTGTGAAGGGCGGCGTGAATAGCGGGACTTTGTAACCTCTAAGGAAACACTTGGTTCCTTCTTTAAAACGGAGATATCGTGAAGGACATCGTCATCTGACGGAGAATCTGGAAGCCGGAGATTAATAGGAGAAAGCTGACTGCACACTTGAGGAGGGGTGTCCGGTTCCGATTCGGCCACAGAGAATTCAGACGCTGCGGGGGATAAGAGTGGAGTGGACGAAGAGAGATATGGGGTTGACATCTCTGGCGAAGAATAATGAGCAGAGTGTGACTTTTCTCTCTTGCGCCACGGATATCCGTGCAATTCCTGAACCTACAGGGGCCATGACCATCAATCAACAAGAACGGGAGACTCAGAGACTGACGACATAGAAAAATAAATCGTCCTCAAAGACGTCGAGACATTTGACGATGTTTTCGTGATTTATGATCCTAAGGAGCATGATTTCCGTTGGAATTCTCCCCAAGGTATCATGGTTGATCCATGCTTGTTCGGGCACTTTCTCTTTGATCACAAACTTGACTGCGACTTCTGATTTAAGACGACGATCTAACGCAGTCATGACGAAACCGTAACCACCAGACCCCAGCTCGTCCCCAAGTGAATACGCTCGCGCAAAAGCTGGATTGAGGTAGTGTCCAGGAGGGAAACGAGGGGAATAGTTCGTTGAGCAAAGGTTGTCGGACATCGGGTTCGGCAAGCAAGTGGTCGATGAAGGAGAATCGTGGATAGGTGGGAAACTTTCGTCACCATAGGAAAGAAGGAGGGACTCTGGCTCTACCGAAGTAAGCGCCGTCTTACAAGGTCCCAGGCGAGCGGGCGCGGCGGGATTGGTAGTGTCACAGGAGGAAGAGAGGGGTTTGCAGCGCAATGAATGGTTTGCGGGAGGCACATCATGACCACAAGACCGAGGGGACGAAAGCGGAGGGGAAACGCAATTGCCAATGAGAATATCACTGTGACTGCAAAATGGGGTGCAACGAAGGGAGGAATGGTTTTGAACACGGGAAGGACCACTCTCCGTTCTAACGCCGGCTGAGAGACTGGGGCTCGACCCCCCGTTGTTCATGTGGGGGGGATGTGCTTCCATGAGATATGGACAGAGCGGGGGACAGGGTTGGTTTCGGGATGACGGGGGGGATGTGAGGGTATCGCAGCGGAGGAAGCGAGGAAGCACCGAACAGATATTGTATGGCGAGCCTGCCATTGGAGAGTTGGAATGCAATCAGTACTTGTCACTGTCTCGCGGCGGCTTAGGGAGGGGATCGCCGGATCGTATTATCCGAGGGCGACTTGCCCCGACGATGCTCTTTTCGGGACACTGGCAAGACATGACAGACGTCCTGTAAGAGAAGTTCCACCACAAGACTTCATTCATCCGACATCAATGACAATTGCTTCCGTATGGTGACGTAATACGCAACATCAATGCCCAACTCAATAAATATCTTCATAGTCTTCCCCAATCTCCAGGAACCGACGAATCTCTTGAGCGTCGACTCCCTTCTGCCGTGTAAAATACGCAAGGAGGATCGAATAGTTGTCTGCCAACGCATCAACGTCTGCCACTCCCTCGCCGAGAGCGTAACACTAACCAGTCCATCGAACAGCAGCTTCGTGTGCAAGCATGATTGCCCTTTTTTTCTCCTCCACCTTGACCGGGTCACAAGCACCATATGCTTCAAGCTCTTTCTCAAGCGCCGCAATCTGCTGCCTTGCCTCCACAACATTCTGAAGCGCGTTCGTTCGCGCTACCTGTGCGGAGAAGACAGTTGAACCACTGGCATTACAATATGAGATGAGCCAGAGGACGCACGCTCTCGGGTCGCAACACCTTTTCACGGTCTAGCGCAGCTCCCAGCTCTGTGACCTGGTTTTCGTAGTTCTTCTTGGTGTCCTTTACTGTGTCCAACCTGTTTCGTAGCTGGAAGACGGTCAATAAAGATGTTGCACAAGCAACGATGTTCATACTATGCTCCCTCGCTGTGAGGGGAAGCTCCAGAAGACTGCGATCGCTGAGAATCAACGCATACATCCACCCTCATGTAGACTTACAGTTAGAGGACCCGATCTTGTCGCTCTGCACGAGGCCATCATCGACAAGAGACTGCAAGACTTCTTTGACAGACTGGGAGACTGACTCCAAGAGATCACATGGACGTCCAATCAGATGTTACAGGTCGGCGTACCAATGCCTTTGAGTTTTGGTCCTAGTTTTTCTAGTTCTTTGAGCTGTAAGCAAGGTAAACAAGTTCGGACGCGAGAGAACCATCATGAATACACACTTGAAAGAAGTCTTTCTGTTCAAAGGATTAGATTGCAATGAAAGTGAAACTTGTGACCTACCGATTCGTGAAATATCTCGAGGAGTTTGACACGCTTCTCTTCGGCAGATAAACCTCGTGGTGCCTGCAAAAGTTAGCAATGTTCGCAATGAGTCCCGATTCGCGTACCATCGATGCTAGAATTCCCGGTGGAAGAGAGTCACCGTGCGCGGGCAATCATCCCGTTTTCTGATCACATGACGTTCCGCATCTCAGGTAAGACCTGCCTGGGAACAGAATAAACTCATATTCTGCACGTACGGAAGGAGTAACCATAAATTTGGTACCAACCAAACCAAGAAACATGTTAAGGAACTGCCGATCTGGTTAAGCGGAAGGAGTGCTTATAGGCTGGAGACGTGATTATACAGAAAAAGCGCACGGAGCGAAGTGAGGCCGCGATGTCATAGTCCAGAGCAAGGACGAAAGTATGAGTGGATTGGAAAGGCAAAGCATTGTCCCAGAAAAGAGTGTTGGCTGTCGAGTTGAACCAGATAAGATGTGGACTACGAAGCAATCGAGTAAATGAGATGATGGTTGTTAGGTCGTGGCATGAAGATCTACAAAAGGAAGTGGACAGGTCGGGAATATACATACAGCCCTTCAGCGCAAACATAGAGGGGTAATGATGCTATGATGTTAAGAACATCCACAAAGAAGTCGGTTATCACCGGACCAGGTCAATTGGTGGCTGTGTCTGCGAGGGATATCGATATGCCACAAATTCTCTGTCCTGTTCGACCCGCTCTTCGATAGCTTTCCGAGAAGCAACAGACAACCGAGGGCCTAGGCGAGACACTGAGTGGGTATACGCAGAGGCGAGATTGTCATCATTTGGGTCAAAGATGGGGGATGTTAGACGAGGGAACTCGTGTGAACTGTATCCGTTAGTCTCCAAAGGGGTGGACGACTTCTTGCCCAACAACGCAGCAAAGCCAAATTTGCTCTTCCGCTTGGTAGGCGTAGAAGGAATGGCAGGATTCTCCTCAATGTCTCCAAGACGACCTAGAGACCCACGAGACACGCCGAATTCACTATACATCCCGTTGGCCAGAGCCCTCGTACGGTCATGACCACCAGTGGGTGGCATCGTCTGAATGCCCAGGTTAGGGCGCGTCCCGATTCCACTAAACGATTGTCGCCTTGCTTCATCCCGGAACGGTGCATGGGGTGGTGTAAGATCTTGTATGTCTTGTCCAAGATGACGAAGATCGTATGTTGTATAGAGCGTCTGTGGCCTTGGATCTCCACTCACACCATGCTGCGCTCGAAGCTTCACCTCTCCAGGGAGAGGAGGCAACGACTTTTCTCTGGAAAGCATCACCTGAGGACGCGATGTTGCTGACTTGGGCAGCGTCATGGCGGAGGTAAACGTCGCTTGTTGAAGCTTCTGACGCATATCCGGTTCCGACGTAACAGGGTGAATAGACATCCTTAGTCTCCCATTCTCATCCGGGCACATGTCAAGCACTTCCTTCACTTCCTTCTCGTCTGTTTGCCCACTGTTCTTCCGGTCGTTGCCATCACCACCATTGCCGCCTGAGGGGCGCGAAGAGGTTGGTGACGGAAGAAGACTGGTTGGAGCCGTGGAAGGTGACATACCAGCGGACGAGAACCCACCATTTCGAGGGGACGTCGTTGAGGGTAATGAAGGTGTCGATGCGTGTCGACCTCCTGCACCGCCGAGATGTTCCCCAGGCCCACGCTCTACAAGATATGACAATGGCGGAGGCGGCGCCAAGGGGGAATCATCGTCATTGCGATCTAAAGATCGCAACGAGTCACGAGGAACAGACTGGGTTTCATCTCTGTGCGATGAGCCTCCCTTGACGAGTTTCCAGATCTTGGCGAGGCCATTACGTTTCTTCCTGGGCTTTTCGTCAGTTGCTGCTGTGGATATTTCTTCCTCGTTAGTGGTTGGCCACAGCTGACTGTGCCTTTGCGTGGACAGCGTGCTTTTTTGGCCACCTGGCGAGCGAAGATGAGGGGAATTCGCTTCGCGTTGCAATGCCACACTATGAAGAAAGTAGTAGTGCTGATGAGTGCACGACCGCCACAACTAAGCTAGAAACGAGAACTAGACACATACTGCATATCAATCATACTTCCTGACATCCCTGAAGGCGCCAGGCTATCCTGACTTCGCCACGCAGAGCTCAGATTTTTGAACCCAAAGAATCGCGACCGCCTAGGTGACACAGAACCCGGACTATGTGCATCCGAGAACGATGCTTGAGAGTATACTTGTCCCAAACTCGGTTGAACTTCGATGGGAACTGTTAATGAGCTCGCTGGCCTCATGCTGACAGCGGAGTACCTCGAACTCTGCGTCGGGCCAAGGCCACTGTCTGTGTGGGGCGCTAGGCTGTGCGAGGAGTAGAGCGACATAACATCCACCACCGAACCTCGAGAAGACTTGCGTGGCCGACTGCGCTCACGCCTCTCCTGCCTCCGACGTCGCTCCTTCTCCTCCTTCTCTTCGCGTCGTACATCGACGTGTTCGACAATGAGCCCGTTGTCAAGGAGGGTAATGTCACGAGATGTACTGCGAATATGGTGTGCACCAATTCCGTTCGGTGTGGATGTGGCACGAGGTGGCTTGAGTTTAAACGCATTGTCATCGACAACGCTCAGATCATAGACTGAACGACGAAGTTGAGTGTATGTGTCGCGAACGCTATTTTCGAGTAGTATTGACTCCTGCATAGCACGAGCGTGAGCCAGAGCTTCGGCTTCGAGCAGCGACCTTTGTGCCTTGACATAAGCATCAACAGTCTGCTGCCTCGATGTCGGCTCTTTAGGTGTCTAAGGCCATGGTATATAAGTATCCTTTCAACGCAAAAACAGGCATCCTCACCATCGTAGTCCACAATTTCAAATTTTGCTCAGTCAAGCGCCCGCCTCTGGCACGAGGTCTAGATGAACATTCAGAAGGCAAGACTCCGGAAGTTTCTTCTTCCTCTTCTCTTCTCAGCAACTCCTCGAAGAGTACGTCGCTTTCCCTGTCCCATATACCAGGACCAATGACAATGACATCGGCCATGTCTTGGTCTCTCATGGCGCACTCGACACATATCTCTTCCTGTGCTTGTGGAGGGTTCGGGGAGAGGATTGGATTGATCGGGTCGGGCGCGGCTGCTGCAGGAGTGATGTATGTGGGGTGTTGGGGATAGGCGCGGGGAGTTGATGATATGGGGATAGCCAAAGTGGGGCTGTACGGTCTCGAGGATGATAAACCATTTGCGGAAGATAACCTGGAAGTCACAGCACCGTCGGGGAGAGGGTACGAGGACTGACGCATGGTCGCAGGATAAAGGGAGGGAGGTATATCACGAGCGCCGGATGGCGGTGATGAGGGAGGCTGTGTCAGTGACTCTCCAAAGGACTTGAAGGAGTCGTTGAACAACTTGGAGTCAACGAAATTGGAACCGTTGAGCAAGGGAGTCGCGGTTCCATTGTTTTGATGATTGTTGTTGTCATCAAGGCTGTATCGCTCAAGTGGACGACGAGCGTTTCCTGGGAGGGCATAATATACTGTGGTTGCCGGAGGGGGCCCGTTGGTGTCAGAGGGATGTGACATGACATGATATTCGTTGTCGAGAGTTCGTCTGTCGTTCGTGGGATCCACCGTGTGCGATCGGGAGAGGCTCAGAGCTGCCGACGGCAGCCTTTGGGTATCACTGGATACAAGATTGGGGTCATCCCGAGTATGCGCATCGCCAGAGGTGAGAATCATGGAAGTGGGTTTGTTCTTGGGTTTTGAGCTGAGAGAGAGGGAAGGATATCTGTGGTCCTTGAAATCGAGGTCCGAAATGGCAAGGCCGTGTTGGAAGAAATTGAGATGAAGGTTCGGAGAGAGATTCGGAGAGACGGTCGAATCCTGCCGTGCGGTTTGAATCGTCGAGACCGTGGCCATCGCCAAATCAATCAGCCGGAGATAACCTGGGTTTTGAGAAGACCTCGAGGGAAAGCGAATAAAAGAGAAAAATGAGAATGGTAACAAGGCTGATCAACTGACACCTTGGACTCAGTAAGGCGTTACTGCCTCACGAAGGCGCGACAGAACCACTGTTAGCTCTGTCGACGATACTTGCAGCGAGCAGTCAAGGTAGAACAGAAGGACAAGATGCTTAAGCTCTCTCGCTACATGGGCGGTGCTTTGGCTATGCCAAACCAATTCCAACTATTATGTTCAATTTCAGTATCACTTTCCCATGGCTGGCCAAGGCACAGCTCCGCTTGCCACATACATATGCCATCGACCATATGCATGGTTATGTTTAAAGGACAAAGCGACATGCAACTTCACCCAGCTTACACAGGTGACACGTGAATACCAATGACAGTCCTACATACGCATGCAAAGACTCATCGTATTCATCCAAGAATTCGTGCTCAATGTTTTTGAACCGTTCATCATCGGGAACCCACTATGTACTCGGTTGTCGACAAGCAGTGGTTGATAACCCTCGAACTCAACTTCGGTCACGTCAATCTATCTCGATGGGCCCATGACGCTGATCGAGACTCTGAGGTGGAGTCTCACTGGCACCCTGCAGTGGCGCATGAGCCGTACAAGCCATCACCGCCCCACGTCACCCCCGCAAACATGTAACGATCAGCGACCTCCTGGTGCCGGCAACGTTGGTCGAGAAAATATGCGAGGCGATGAAACACTATGTTCCATATGTCCAACATGCGCTTCTCTCGTGCGAACCACTGGCGCTTCAGCTTACAACCCCCGCTCTCCGGTGCAGACGGAGTGTTAGAGGAAAATCTGTATACCACCATCACTACTTTCATACGTGTCGAGTATTATGGGCAAACGTATGGCCACTGTAAATGGTGAGATCAACCGCCGAAACATCATGAGCCCACCATGTGCAGTCAAGAACTTGAAGCAAGCTCGACGAGCCTCTGAGCAGCCGGTTATTATTCTTTTGATCCTGTCTCATTAACGATTGCCAAGGTGACGCTGACACCCCACCTCACACCACATATGTATTTCTACGAAGTTGAACGTTGGCGCTCAGTCTCGCAATTGTGCAAAAGAGTGAAACGAACTCTGAGAGGTGTCTATCGCCAGTAAATCTAGAACACGGCCAGCTTGGTTCACGACCGAGTACGACAAATCTAGCGCAGTATCATAATAGTAGAAGAAATATTCAAAAACATGCGAAGGCTCGAGACCTTCCACTAATTCGGACCAACCTCGCAAACAAATCGACGAAAAGAACACAACTCCAAACTAAGCACATCTCAGCGTGCCCCGCCAACCGCTGACCAGCCGTTTCTCGTCCATGCCCACGAGCCGCTGCCGAGTGTCGAATCCGGCCTGACTTTCCATTCTCGCAATCACTTTGGTAGCAACGTCACGAGTGACATCGACAGTGGCTCTCGTACTGAGCCTCCGACAGCCTTCTACCCGCCCCGTGGTCACCGAAACATGTCGCTGGCGAGGCACAAACTCGGGAATGTCACGTACGTTTCGACTCGTCAGTGGCTTCCGACTCGGTGGAGTAGATGTAGGTGCCAATGGGAGCGACATCTGTAGGTCTTTGGTCTTCGGCGCTGGTATCTCCGCCAGTGCAGCTGCTCCAAGTCTGCAGTGGAGGCCAGACAAAGGACACTGGGATATACCCGAGCCCGACGGTCTCTCTGCGCAGACATCCGACGCTTGTGATGGTGATAATGGCTCCACGGGTGCGCGACTGCGGCAAACCTGCCTCACGCATTTTTGGACAACTCCGGATGCCCATTGTTGTATGTCCTCGTAGGTGAGAGAGCGGAAAGTCGCAGGGGCTCTGACTTCACTGTTGGAGGCATCGTCATTGGATGACACGTGCATAATCATACTGACGTCCGCCGCAGAATCTTCGGAAACTAGGAAATCCTCATACACGTCAAGAGGAGTACACGTTGCCCTTCTGGACCCAACAAGATTCAGTTCCGACTCGCTGTTGGCATCGATAGCGGCAATGAGGT
>QFEM01011814.1:0-17767 GCA_003316205.1 Boletus bicolor
CCGAATGAACTGTCACTTTTAGAAATATCGTCGTTCGTTGTGATTTCGTAGAAATGACCGCTGGTGGACATTTCTAAGACGCGTCCACCGGATCAGCGCCATCGGCGCTCATCTGCGCATGTGTAAGCGACTGTGACATTTCTCAAAATGTATTTTACTTTTTGCAGTGTGATCAATTGTAGTGCTTCGGCATACCTCTTAATTCTACGCCAACTTGTGTGCACAGGAATGTCTACTCTGTCCACAGCTGTCCACCCGTCAACTCTTCGGGTCAGCGCGAGATAGATTTCTGACAAGTACGCGAGGCTCAAGGGACATGCGGGCCAGAAAGCCTTGACTCAGTTAACTCTCTTATAACCCATACCCATTCGGAGCCGGTGACCCAGCACCTAAAATACTAAAAATCTTTCAAAATACTCAGTGGGCAGATTGTAGTCTGGCCTCTCAGTTACTTATGTTCCCTATATAACATACCCTGTTGAATTGATGGTTTGGCTGCCAGCACTCCTCAAATGGGTATGGGTCATAAGAGAGTCGACTGTAGATACATATTCACTGAAATACCCTAAAATTTTGGCCAATCCAAAACCTCGTGGGAAAAATGTGGAAACATGGTAAATCGACGTATTTTCACCCGCTAAGTCAAGATCTGGCATCAGTGTGTCCCAAAAAAGATTATTTGTGGCCAGTACCAAAATTGTCGTCTTTATCTGTCCGCAACTGTACTGCCAACTGGAGTAGAGTAAGTGCGAACTTGAGGTCAAGAATTAAAAGCTGTCTAATCACGGTCAGCTTCCGACAAGTCAGCCTCACTCACCATGTTGCGACTCGATCGATCGATCGGTCAACCGGTCACCGGTCACTACTCATGGTATCTGCGCATGCGTAGGTTAGCAGTCCACCCTTGTGCTTGCATCCAATATTTCGTTTCAATTGTATTGTGGAAGGGTTCAAACCATAGAAAAAACAATCAAAGGGAATATGAGACCGTATAAATTTGCCTCACCTTTGGAGGAAGCGAAAATGGGACCTTTTCAAATTCATACAGAGTGGGCTTAACCTCCGTCCCAACACGATTAGCCGGACCATCAGACCATTAATTGTCTTAATCACCGTTGCAGGTGATCAGATGAAAGATGATTCCGATTATGTGATGGACACAGGAAGTAACAAACCTACTGGAGCCAAAAAACCGACGAGTTAATCGTAGGGATCGGGAGCTCAAGGGTGGGTGGGTCAACGATGCGTACATCGAACATTCCATTATATCTCCCCCTCCTCCGGGGTCTCAGCCCTACGGGATCTGTCCCCCTTGTGCTCCTTCGATTCGTCACCTTCGGGGTCGTATCGTGCCCGCTTTACAAGATTCAGTGACTGGTTTCTCAAAGCACCGATTGACATACTTTCTCGGGCCTCTCACTATATCCTTTGTCTTCATGTTTCGATAAATCACGTCCCGCATCTCTGCTTCGTTCCCGGTTTTCCCGACCCTTATCCATGTCTTCATCTTCGTTTCCATAGGGCGGCGCCTCATCATACCCACGCCGATGTCCATGGTCTCTTGAACTTCGGCGAGGTCGCCGTCTCTCATCCCTCCCGTCTCGCTCGTCACGAGGGTGCTTGGAAGACCGATATTCTCGATCTCGATCTTTGTCCCGTTCCAAATGTCCGTGGTCGCGGGGGTACGTGTCATGTTCGTCCCCACGGTGGTGATGCCGAGAGCTGCGCATGTCCCTGTCTCTGTCTCTATCGCGGTCGCGGTCGCGATCACCACGATCCTTATCGCGTTCACGGTCCCTGTCACGCTCGTAGTCTCGCCCTTTGTCGCGGTACGAGTCACGATCACGATCACGATCACGCTCACGGTCTCTGTCTCGCTCGCGTTCTCGTTCTTGATCACGTTCGCGATCCCTATCACCATCACGAGGTGGTTCTTTGCGCTTCCTGCTTGTGGTAGACGCGCCGTCTTCGGATGCGGCTTCCCGGAGGCGTTCTTTTTGCCTCTTCACGAACTTGGCAAAGGCAACACGACAGCTTTCTTCGTCTTCAATGGCCTTGTACTCTGGAAGATGCTCAATGAAGGGTACTATCTGCAATCATTCATGGCGTTGCATGGGTCAAAAGGGGACATATATAACATGAGAAATTAAACCTACAGCTTCGTATGGCATGCTGATATCGATGGGATCGGGGAGCTTCTTGAGTGCGTAGCGGAGATCATCCTGGAGGTGTCGCTGCCTGCGTTCATAACGGCGTTTCTCGTCTTGCTGCTTCTTGACAGCTTGTTCGTGCAACTGGGAAATGGTTGAGCAGCAAAAAGAAGACGAGGTAAAAATACGTACGCAACGGAACACCTCTTGGAGGTCCTCCTGATTCAACTTCCTGCCTGACTCGGGATCCCTTCTCACCCTTTTCACGAACTCCTCCAGAGTCGATTGCGCGGCGACTACCGCAACCTTGGCCGCATCCTCTGGCGATTCGTTTGGCACCTCCACTCGACGAATACATTCCTCAGCGGTAGCGATTTTTGCATCCAGCTTTTGGTCGAGTTGATCAATAACATCCCAAAACAGTTCTAATGGATTGGAACCAGGTTTTCCGAGAAGATTGAGATAACGCTCATCTGAAGCGAATGTAGGGTAAACCTGGCGCCATTTCGAGCGCGCTTTGATCTTGCCTGCATCGACCAATTCTCGAAGGAGAGCCTGCCGGTGGTTAGAACGAACGCCACGTGAAACAGTAACTGCATTATTCACCCTGTACGCTTCGCGCGCTTTCCTTTCCGAACGAATCTTCTCCACTTGTGCACGCCGCATCTGCTCCTCAAACTCGCGTTCTTTGACTCGACTATAGTCCTCGAACGCCAGAAGTATGTCCAGTGTGGGGAGCTTTTGCAACTCTTCATCACCCTTCCAATCTTCCGATTCGATGACCATCTCGTGGGCTTTGCGCCATCGCGTAAGTACATCAACGCCTAGATCTTTGAAAAGGGTTACAATCTTGGAAATACTGCGTGCTCGAGCTGCCCTAGTTTCTTGCTACCCTCAGCGATCAACATGATACAATGAGCGAAATACTAAATGCATGGGACTTAAGCGAAAACGCACCACTTCACGCTGTTTAAGTTCTGCGACATATTCTTCAAATATGAGCTTTCTCTCTGCTTCGATCTTTGCTTGCTGCCATATTGGATGTTGCGAGAAGAGCTTGTCGGCTGTGGAAAATGTCGTGTAATGGAAAACATTGGGGTTGCCTCTGAGCATATTCCTTATTGCGGGACGTAGCTTGGACAATCGGGCTTCCCTCTCTTCTTCCTCTTTCGCACGAAGTCCATCAGTAAACTGTGATACTACTCGTTAGTACTCCATTGATGACAAATGCGAGGATAGAGGGGATTCAGAAGCAGGAAGATGAACACTGACCTTTTGCCAAGCTGCTTTTTTCTCGGCGAGTGTATTCAGCGCTTTATACAAAGGATCAGTGATGATAGCCCTCATAGTTTGATCCCAACTCCAATCCGCATCAACACCTGCTTTCCTCAACAAATGCATAAACGCCTTTTCGCCCTCCTCAAAGGTCGTAAAGCCGTTGTGCGGAATCACTGGATCATCAGGAAGGTTCGGGCGCGCGGGAAGGACGCTGCCCGAAGAGAATGGGAGGACCGAACCGGGGAGAGCAACCGTGCCATCTGTGCCATTTGCGAGGGCTGTTGGGGCTGGCGCAGCGGGTGTACCACTGGATGGGGCAATGGAATTTTGAGCGACAGTAGGCGACGCTGCAGGACTGGAAAAAATAATCACCCCGGGAACAGAACAACGGAAAAACAGGCTTACACACTGCTGGCCAGCACAAGCTGGCTACCCTGGGCTTCCTTCTCTACATTCTCGAGGAGAAGTAGTAGTTCATCCGGCATGTCCCACTTGGATTCTTTGGATTCCGTCTAGGCAGCATGTGGTTGAGTGCTGAGCTGGAACGAAGAAACAAATGAATAGGGCACACGTTGTAATAGTATTTCCTTCCTCCGGAGAAGTATTCCTTCCATTTTGTTTTCGTCAGAGCACGCTACGATGTAAAGCTAAGCAGAAAGTATGATCCGGGATAGAAAAATCTAACCTCGAACGGAGTTTTAAGATCTATGATAAAGGTGAGATAGTAGTAGTTGACCAGTTGTGTGATCGGTGCTTACCGTCTGGTTTTTCCCAAACGCTCTCTTTACTTGCTGTGTTGAACCAGTAAGTCCGTCCTTCGGGATTGCGATGTTCGGTCTACCAATCAAGTGATCAGCCCAAGTTGGATGTTGAAAGGGCTTGAAGGTACTGACCCACATAATGACTCTGGTGACCGCGACAATTTGAGGTGTATGCGTATGCGTCGAGGTGAGGCTCAGGCTTTGCCGGTCACCGGCACCTCTTTCAGGCGGCGATTTAAATTCAATCGAAAAGAGCCCCTGTGTAGCGCAGCGTAAAAGATATTGGACGAGCTTAGACGAACACCTCAGGCAGCACTCCCCGGGAGTAATAGTGATCTCCGAGACCTATTTTCGTTGACCAAATGATTGGAGATCGGAACTAGCATATTAGATTACTCTCCTAAACTACTGGTTTCCCCAGGGTCGTCCCAGGATATCCAGTTTCACAAACTAGCGCGACTCCCTTCTCTTCTCCACTACTTTTCCGCCAAAGCAAGAGAGGAATTTTGCAAGCACGGTAATTCCCATCTCATAGTAAGTACAAGTGAAATGTTGGGCTTGCCATTACATAGTGGCTGCTTCAAGATATACGATTTGTCCTGCCTTTGTTTCCCTATCACCTTCTAGACTTACCGTGTCATGAATCGGAGCGACAGCTTAACCGCTGTATTTGTACCTATATATCCACTTTACAATCAGCCGACCCACCCTTGTCCATAGGGATGGCTCACCATTTCGTCCTATCAAGTCGGATCGTCGTTAGCAATCAGCACAATTAAGCAGTAGACGAGAGGACGAACCGAGCATCTACTGCCTCTTTTCTCACTGCTCTTTTGGGATCATCCAATGCCTTCGCAAGGTCCTTCAAAACGCGGTGCTTGTACGGGTGAAGCAAGTCATAGCGTACTGCACCCGGGAGTAGTGCCAGGTACTTCAAAGCTGCCACGCGAACTTTCTGTACACCGTCGTCGTATGTCTAATGAAATATTATGTTAAACAATCCGTCACTCACATGTTCTGGCATTTCCACAACCGTGCAATTTTTGAGCATGGTAACTACGAGGGTGGAAGCGTACGTCGACAATAATTTATCGTCTGAAAAAGTGCTGATATTATCAGAGAATATCTCGATGATTTGCCAGCATATTTCAGGATTCGCGACTTCGAGTCCGCGGAGTAGTAGAGGCATAAGCTACGGGATAATACGTGAGTTAAAGTGAATTCTAATAGGGTATGGACGCACAGCGGGCATGTGTGTTCCATACAGTGACTTCGGAACTGCATTGACGAGAGACGAGAGGGCAATGAGATAGGCTTCCTCTCGCTTCGTTCCTAGGTTCACTCGCCAAGGTTATGATGATGTAACAGGATCATCTGATGACACACCATCAACTTTATTCGCGCCGCCTATCACCTTTGGTAACACGACATTGAAATATTTCTGAACATGGAGAATCTAGGTTGTTGAAGTGAGAACACCTTGCACCATTCTCAGCGCAGTTCTCACCTACCTTGAGTACAGCACCGTTGCGTTTAGTCAGAATTCCATTGTCTGCGACCAATTCACCAAGTGCGCGGGCCGCATCCCAGGATACGGTCTCGTCATCAAGAAGAGTGAAGAGGGTGTCGATAAACGACAAGGCCAAAGGATGGGATCGGACTACCAAACCTCTACTTATCTATATCCGATTTCAATAAACTAACACAGGTTGACTGTTCAGGTATAATCTTACCCAAACCCAGTTGTCTATGGCCTTGCGCCGCGCTTCAGGAGGAGCGCGGGGATTATTGAGGGTGGTCGAGCAGTAACTTATTAACATTTCGTTCAGGAAATCAGAAACATCTTCATGTCAAGTTAGTTGCATTCAAGTATGTCGCAGATAGGTCTAAATGGCACGCACCATCCGTGTATTTATTCACCAGTGTCGCAAATAGCTCGGATGCAGCCCCACTTTGTAGGGTACTACAAGTAGATAAATCGCACCACCGAACAAGGTCTCTGAGGAATGCTGATAGGGCAAACTGTCCTTTAATGTCTGAATGCTTCATCACTGACACCTAGGGCACTGAGGCTCGGAAACACATTTTATACGAATTTATGGGACAGAATGCGTACCTCCTTGCGGATAGGAACATGAGCTGCTGCAAAAAGAACAATTGTTTCTCGTTGATGCGTACTAGCATCAGGCTGTACAATGATCAACATCTCGGCCAAAACAATTGAGTAGTTATACCAACACGAGCGGGTCTGAATTCCTCGGTGAACAAAGGAAATTCTCCTCCAGTAACCGCTTTAACTTGACCGTGAAGGAAAGCTGCATCCACTCCATCAATGAACCTTTGTTGCTGTCTATGCGGGGTCGCGAATGTACGAGCATGAAAGGGGACGGATAACATACTCGATGGACAGCGCCTCTACCACCAACTTCACGATCCGTGCGCCAACATGCAGTAGCCTTTGATCCCTCGAGATTCGTCCTTCGCTCGTTACTGCTGCCTCGAGGAAAAGCCGGAAAAGGTGGGGAAGTAGCTGGTCGACATACTTAGGGACGTCTGGATCAGGTCGTGCTTTGGTGACTTTTGCTGAGAGCGTATTGGCAAGGGTGAGCAGAAGTGCATGCGCATATGCAGCGATACGCTCAGCTTCATCGGCCCTCGTCGTTCCTCCGGGTGAAACTCCTGAAGACACAGCTAAAGAGCAAAGCAAATCCAGCTTGGCTGTAAGCCGGATAACTAGAATTTCAAACAGTGTCGGTTGTACGCAGAGCTTGCTCAAAGCGCAAAGAGCACGCCAATACCCCGTACGCTCGGACTGAGCATCTCTAGGGGGTGCTTGTTCAGGGAGCATGGCAAACAGTGAAGGGAGAGTTTGATCCGCGAGATGGTGTGGAGCCGTGAGGGCGATTGAAGACAGCAGTAAGAGGACATCGGTGCTAAGATAATATCAGTATCCTCTAGAGATTTTCCAGATGGATTTACGTACGTAACATCCTCAACTTCGTCAGGCTCCTTCCCAACGAATTCCCCAATCTCGAGCACTATGTATCCCAGCTCGGTGTCTGTCAGGAGAGTGGGAAGATGTACAAGACTCGAAAGTCCGTGAACCGCAGGCAAACGTGTCGAAGAAGACTTCAATCCGGCGATTAGCACCTGAAGTACAGCATCCTTGTGGGAGGATATAGGGGAGGGAAGCTCCCTTGACGGTTGCTCGGCCGTTGTCGAGGCTTCAGACGTTAACGAAACTCCGAAAGCGTTCAGCAGGTCGGTCAAAAGCACAATTACAGCTGCTCGATTTAGCACTTCCCCTGGATCATGGAATAATCCAGTTAATTTGTCAATTGCGTCGTTGATTGCACCATTTCCGAGTTTCGCTGATTAGCTTTAAATCAGTTCCTGTCATCAATCCACCACTGAGAGGGCTAGAGTCGACATACAGGGTACGTCGACAAGCGTACACAAGACTTTGATTCCTGCCTTCGCTTGTGTTTTCTCGGGTTTCCCAAGGACCTCAAGAGACTCGGTGCAGATCCTCTCAACCACCACGTCAATGGTATCGTCGGCACCATCGGAGGGACTTGACTGGAGGACACGAACAAAGGCGCGTAAGGTGTCCAAAGCTGTTTCTTCGGTCAAAGAGTCCGTAGGTTGGAAGATCTCGGAACATGGTCCGTTAATGCAGTGTGTAGCAACGAAATGCATACCTCGAGTTTCAGCGCACTCCAGACTTCCCGCCCAAACTGCCTTACTACGCTAACCCCATAAACAGGAAAACAGACGGCCATCGTTTGCAAAATTTCCCGCTATATAGGATGGAATTATGTTACCTGGTGGTAATTATTGTAGGAAACACAAACCTTAGTTATTGATGACCCAATCGCAAGCTTTTCAAGGAACAGGGTAATTCCAAGGGTCCCAAAAGCGGTTGTACTGAGACATGCTCTGTTCAGAGGTGTCCCAGCGGAGCATTCCAATACATGTCCCAGCTCACAGGTAAATAAGAGACCAGAGAGCGAGGGCCAAAACATACCTGAGCGAATCTTTGAGATCATCAATGTTAATTCCATATGGATCGTTTGGGGGAGGACGGAAAGTGATGGGATAGTAGCAGAAGGTGATGTCAAAGTAGTTCTGGCACGTGCAAGGTGATGTTCATACTTCCGGTGATCATTCCCAAGTCGTAGACCTACCTCGACGTTCTTTGATATATCAAAGTCCGTCAGAATGACGCGGGCGATTTTGAACGCGATGAGGAGGTTGCGGGGATCTTTTTCCCCGGATACCAGAGCCGCATAACTTGAAAGAAATTGCTCCCCCATGCTTTTAAGATGGCCCCGGTAGGTGTTCACAAGAGCGTTCATGATGCTATAGACATAGAAACGTGTAGATTGCACTAATGACTGCATCTTAACATGCTGGAAAACCCTAAACAATAGATTTGAATTGGATACGGGAAATCAGGAGTGCAACTTACGCGAAAAGAACATCAGAGACTTCAAGGGACGAAAAAGAGGGGAAGGTGACGAGGTGAGAGAGTCCGCTGAGCGCTGGGGTGATTGTTTCTGTGTCTTCCAGCTTAGAACAGTAGAATGTAGTCAGAACTCGGACTGGAAGATGCTATCGTCAGGAATGCGAGAGTCTCTCCGAACGTTCATACCTGCTTGTCTATTGAGCTTGTCCCTAGGACACCGCTCGATCACTAAAGCAAGTATCTGTACGCCTGTTACACGTCAGAGGAGTCTCAGCTAGGGTTGCTCTCAGCGCACCTTTAGTCCGCAGGTGATCCTCTTCAGACGTCAAGTACTCGCCGAGAGCCTTGACAATATCGAGGAAAGTGATACTGCCTGACGAGACGCCTGAAGAAGACAATTATGATGTGGTAAAGGACGAGATTTGTCAGGTACATGCCTAGGACGAGTTTCTCGACTTCGGCGTCTTTTCCGGAGGCTATCCAAGAGTGGACACTACGCTCGACGACATCCATCTTAATCGAGCAGATCTAGAACGATAAAATGTTGGATGAAGTGAGAGCTGGTCGAGGATCAGACGGGGGCCGATTAGATATGGAGAGTTAGTGGGAAGTTGACATCGTGACGTCGGGACAACGCGTCTAGTTTTCCCGTTCCGCTCTGCGCGCGGGGTCGACGTTCGTCCATGCTCCCAACAACGTCGAGGCAAGCTCGTCGCTGTTGTCAACGGCGACAGTACCTCAAGGCTTATTTTGCGACTTCTTCAATTCCTTGGTCAGACAGGCCACCTCGTAAAATCGACAAGGAAAAGTTCAACTTCAATCCTGACCTCGCGTTTTCTGCAGATGTACCTCAAGAATACCTTTCCTATCCACTTGTCACTTCTAATGACTTAGCCAAGTCTTTTACTGCTCCACCGACACGCGTCCGTATGCTCGTACGCGACTTCATCGAAGACGCGCTATACAATCCGCACTATGGCTACTTCTCCAAGCAAGCTGTCATCTTTACAGCGCCTGGGGAGGAAAATGAGGGGTTCGAGTTCAGCAGCTTTAAAGACACTGTACAGTTTGAGGCGGCCGTCGCACGCCGCTATGTAGAATGTGGCAGCCTGTCAGAGCTAGATGGACCTGGGAGGCAAATTTGGCATACACCTACTGAGCTGTTCAAGGTGTGTGTTGGTTCATTTCCTCATCTTTTTGACTCTCAAAGTCAATCTAGCCATGGTACGGTCGAGCCATCGCTCAATGCCTCGTGTCCGAATATCTCCTGAAATACTTCCCTTACGAAGACTTCAAGATTTACGAGCTTGGAGCTGGGAATGGTACTCTGGCGTTGAATGTTCTCGACCATCTTCGTGCACACTATCCAGAAGTCTATGATCGCACAGTCTATACCATCATTGAGATCAGCGCCCCGCTCGCGAATGCTCAATGCACGCGCTTACGTCGCGCGGGCCACGGACAGCGCACGGTGAGCGTCGAGCATCGAAGTGTCTTTTCCTGGACCAAGACAGAACACGCACCATGTTATATCCTCGCCGCTGAAGTTGTGGACAATTTTGCTCATGATCTCGTACGATACGACATCTGTACATTGGAGCCGTTCCAGGGCTTAGTTGCCATTGACGCGGAGGGCGAATTCGTACCGTATTATACAAGAATTACCGACCCCCTCATCGCATCCTTCCTTTCTCTTCGTCAACGCATAAAGCGTCAACCCCCCTTACCATGGTACCTCCGTACTTCTCCGCTGAGAAGGGTGTACGCGACCCTTCCCTTCGCACCAAACCTATCGCCTCCGGAGTACATACCTACGCGCCAACTCTCTCTTCTTCGTCTGCTCCGCGCACATTTTCCCCGTCACCGGCTACTTCTCACGGACTTTTCCTCTTTGCCTGACTCAGTGCCAGGTGCAAATGCACCCGTTGTACAGACGAGCGTGCGCGGGACAATGGTCCCCTGCAAAACGATCTTCGTTCATCAAGGTTACTTCGACATCTTATTCCCCACCGTGTTTGAGCAGCTGCGAGACATGTATGAATGCGTCCTCGAACAGCCGGTTGGTACTGGCGATGACCCCTTTGATCCGAGGCATGCGCGTCTGTCACCTTTCGCCTCGGACACATCCCCCCTTTCACTTGACCCACATTTCTTCTCTTCGTCATCCCGTCGTTCGCCGCTTGACGGCGTCAAGTCTGCGAGTGGACTACCTGTAGGAGAAAGAAGGAGTAGCGTCTTTAGCCACGCAGAGTTCATGGAGACTTACGGCGACTTAGACAAGACACGACTCAAGAATGGGGAGAATCCCATGCTGGCATTCTACAAAAACGTCAAGTTCTTGTTTTAACGCAAGGTAAATTTATGATGTTTCTGGCCATAACCGATGTCTACCCTTGTGGTCATTTACTTCAACGTCAATGAGAACACTCGTTTTTAGACGCTAATCGCGGACTTGAATCAGCCGGAGCTTTACTGAAACTGAACAGGCGACCGCAGCTATGACGATGAAGTGCAAGGTTCTTGAGAAGCATCATCTTTCACTGACTTGCAAGTTGATCGATGGATCTGATTCAGTCTTGCTCGAATCCAGATATGACATGGCTAGCAGCTCCATCCTGCATGCCAAAATGTCCATATGTCTCTGGAGCGAGTGGTTAGCACCGGCAGTACATCGGACTTCGATGGCAAGGTCAAAGCTCGAATTACACTGGTAGTCAACCATTTTTGATACAAAAACGCAGAAACCATCTCCACGTTGTATTTAACGTGCCATACAAATCCACAAGAAGCGTCGCTACGTCGTAGCTTTTCCACGTATCCTTCATTACTCAACTTACACACCTATTGCCCCATATACATATCGTGCATCCTCGTGAACAATGCAACTGGCTGCTTCCCTTTCGAAATCAATAACCGACTCTGTGACCGCCTCATCAAGATGTGGGGAAGTGGAGATCGCCCAGAGGCACCCACAGTCATTAGTACTGGCATCAGACAGTAGGTTTCTTTCTGACCGTGCGCTCCCTCCCGGCAATGCCATTACGGTCGCGACGTCGGAGCTCCTCATGATAATGAACGAGCGAGAGCCAGAAGGTTGAAAGCCATCAGGTATCGCCCTTTCATTCTGGCCAAGGGTCGACCATGTATGTGGTTCAAAATGGAGGGTGTCTTGAGCTTGTACTGTCATTCAACAAGGCCTAGCTTTGATTAGTGTCGGACAGCCGCGGGTTTCAGCCGAGCCCAGATGGCGGTAGCATCCTTCTACTCTTGCAGACGACCAAACTTGAGTGAAGATAGCAGATGGCATAAAGGCTTGCAGGGCTCAGCAAAATCACCAAGTTGGCATTACCTCACACCGGCAGGAGTATTCCACTATCCAACTTGTGAGTCTGGTAAAGTCAAAGCTTTCAAGTCGGTAAACTCGGTTGACACTTTTTTCTTTTAGTTACAGGACGTCCGGGAGACCATAGCAGGGTTTCTTGCGCGCTGCGATGTTCCATACGAAGTCGCGCCGTTTGATGATGTCCTTTACCAAGAATGTGTGGATGAAGCTGTACGACGCGGATACTTGATGGATGGTGTGCCCTCCGTGCGGGCGTATCTGCGCGTAGGCGTCACCTACACCGCAACGACGTGTGTACACCTACCTCACCGTCCTACTCAGATCTGGGCTGCACTTTATTCCACTTGCGTTTTCTTCGTCGACGATGCAATGACGCGCTTCCCTCTGGAGATAACCAACATCTATCGGTTCGTCCGGGGGCAAGCGCATGGCAATGGTGTCCTGGAGGCATTCACGAACCTCCTGCACCAAGTGCCCAGACTTATTTCAGCCTGTGCCATCCAATCTCATTGTCACGTCGACTTTGGACTCTGTATCTGCCAGTCTACTGGAGCACGAGACCAAGGGAATGCAGGTATTATCGTTCAGATGCACGCAAAAATTGTCCTTGACGACAATGGCTAGATATCTAGCGCTGCCCAACAGTATGCTACCTATCAGCGGGCGATGGATGCTGCCCCCGTAGCCTTTACGTTCAGGGCATTTCCCTGCGAGATTCCCGTGACAGATTACATCAAGGCTTTGCCAGAAATAATGCTCTTTTCAAGCAACACAAAGTGCGTACCTCGTACTTGGGCTCCAGATTGGGATTCCGTTCATATCGTGTTTTTAGCGATATACTATCATTCTACAAGGAAGAGCTCGCTGGTGAGACAACCAATCAGATATCTATCGTTGCAGCATGCAACAAGACGTCGAAATTAAATGCGTTGGGGGAGACAACTACAGATTTCTTCGAGATGATTGTTGAAATATTGAATGGATCTCCGGTGGTGTGCGAGACTTTCAAGAGATTTTCGGCCGGGCTCGTTCGCTTTCATACTTCTGAAGGGAGGTACCGATTGGCAGACCTGGAGCTGCAGTAGTATGTACTATTCACAGCTGGCAACGGTCAGTCTACAGCAATTCTAACACAGGCAAGTTTACAACCCTCCACAATAACCCGACCTAAGCCACTTTGCGCAATATATACATATAATAATGGAAGGATTCCCCGAGTTCTTTTATTTCCAGGCTGGTGCCAGAAGAATGCGGACCCGCAAGAAACCTTCGCCGGAAGTGGGGTTGACCGAACGTGATATAGAGGAATGTGCCGGATGGTCGGAGGATCCTAGCAAGGAATAAGGTAAACGTTCTAGTCACGCGGGGCTTTTGGGAAACCGAAATGCACCTGAGCACCTCGGATACCTCTGCGGTACAGTCCTTGATGATATCTTCAGGAGGATCCTGGCACACTCTGAGAGTTTGGTGCCCGAAACATTATTGGATATGCACACACCCAAACATCAGTAGACGACGTCATCATCGCATCCATGGTTCCTTTGCGGGTGTATGTTTACACCAAACTGGAGGAAACACCATGCAAAATTATATTACCTTTATCGATTGCGATATCGAAGGAAGCATCTTCGAACGACAATGCGCGGACATCCATCTCGTGCCCTGCAACACAATGTCACGGGTACAGGATCAAGGTAAGCTCCAGATCAGTAGCCAGTACGCACATTCTATATCTGATCGCAACTCAGCATGACGCGCTCGCATCTGTTCGATGACAACCGCCGAATACTGTGAAACGGTGAGAATGGAGACAAGTCTTAGTTGGTGTCCAGGTGACGGACATCAATGTTGACGATGTTTCTATAGCCATCTTCCCACATCTAAAAAAGCGACACGTCAACGCCGCGAGTTGGCAAGTGCTTATTTACCTACGTCTTCCGAGAACTTTGCGTTTCCGCACCCGAGCATCAATATCCTAGCCATCTTGTTAGGTATCAAGAGACGTAAATGGGCAGCAAGATCGGCATAGGATTTGAACCAGTCAAAAGAGGCATCTGGATCTTCTCTATCACTCTCAGTCAGGTAATCTGTCAGGGTGATGCATCACGGTGGAGCAGAGACACACTGGGTGTATCTCGAATCCCTACTCGATCGGATGATCTGGATATGTTCAACGGAGGCGAGCTTTGTGTAGGCTCACCAATACTCTTTACTGCCATATTCTTTGTTCTTCTCGGGAAGCGGCATGGGCATGAATTCGGGTAGATGTTGACTAATGCAGAGTAGCGTAATGCAGTTGCGATCACACGCCCCGAGTTGAACCGCGTTGCATTCTTGAAACGACGTTCTCATCCATTTCTGCCAGAAACTTGTATCTCTGTAAGCCTACTTGAATATCCAGTATACCATGGCAAGCTTATTCGAACTCGCCCATTCACTCTAGACCTGACATGCCAGTTCCGCAGTCTGCCATTCCAGCGTATTCAGTCGGGGTCTTGTGCATCACTGGCGGAGTCACGGGCTATCTTAGGACACGCTCTCTCCCTTCCCTCATAGCTGGAATTGGGTAGGTTCATACTCTCGCGTGAACCCTCCACCGACAATTCACCACGTCGTGTCTAGTGTTGGTGCCCTCTACATTTGGAGTGCAGAGCAAATCAAGAGGGGTGCACCTAATGGGATCGAGGGCGCTCTCAGTGAGGCTCTCTACCACTACCCAGTCCGTTTCATATTAATTGATGGTATTGTCGAACAGGTGCCTCCGCCGTTTTGTTGATGTCCTCACTCCCCCGTGTCACCAAGGGGCCCGTTCCCATCGTTCTGGCTCTGACCAGCGCTGGTGCGGGAGCCTACTATGGAAAAACTTTGTATGACCTGCGAGCCCATGCTTGAACGGATCCTTGCAAAGGTGACTTCAAGCCTCAAGTGGCTACGTCATATCGTGTTGTAACTTGTATCCCCGTCAAATTGTCTCCTATCATTTCCTTGCCAATGCATGACTTCTTAGTCCACTGCTAACCATATATATCTCAACGATTGTGATCATCACCACAGCGGGGGTGTTCCATCCGCCTAGTGCCTAATGTAAGGATGAACATCTCGCACAAACTCCAATATTCTCGGTGATATGTCCGTGGCAAAAGTCAAAGTGTAGATCGCTGCCAAGCAGACAACTCTGGTTATCACCAAGTGACACCTGAGTGCTCAGCGCTCAGCATTCAGCCCCGATTCGGCAGCAAATCAGGGAATGGGAGGCGTGCGTTCAATGGCAGAGTTACGGAATGAGGACTTGTCCTGCATCGAGTCTGCATCGAATACACCAGGTTAACCGGTCAAAGGTATCGGGAAGGAGTAAGAAATAAAGTACCGTTGTTTGATTTGTACTCCATTATTGTAGATGCAGGCAAATTAAGGACCAAACGTATTGTATCCCTATCCAGCGGATCGTCATGAGTTGCGGAGCACCAATTTCCGACGGAGACAGGTGACTGTATTGTACCCACCTGATCTTTTCACGTACTTTCATATCCGCCTCGATGCGATTCCAGACAGACACGATATCCTCGCTCTGTCGGACGCTGATCGTGCACCCACAGATCTCTGGCCACTCCTCGCCGTCATCGTCCTCATTGCCATTACTGTCACTTTCGACCTTGAGGCGACCCCTTCCGCATTCGTCAAACATATCACCCACGACACCACATACGAGATCTTCCCATACACGATCCGCAACACCCTTTCTTAGACGGATAATCCATTTTCCGCCAGCACGGTTGAGGGGATCTTCCCAGACGGGGCGGCGCACGCCGGCATGGAATAAAAGGTAGTCAGTTGTGGGTACGAGGGAAGACGGGGCAGAAAGGTGAGTGTTCAAGGACCAAAAGGATTCAACCTGGGGAGGAAGGATTGAGGGAGATGAAAGCAAAGGGTGACAGACAGAAACTGACAGAAGAAAAGGATGCAACTTTTTTGATACCCTCTTCGTAATTTGTGATCTTATTGCCTGGAGCGCGCTGCTGGCGGAACCAGAAGACCCAACTAGAGATGATTTTCAATCAACGTGGCACGGGGAAGAGTAAGCACGGAGACGGGAGGTGGGTATGGGCACGAACATACGTGTTCCGCAGAGGGTGTACCGTGCCTGATGGAGGGGATGAGCCAGTGATTTTGGTGAGTGCAGGCTCTGGATCACGGTTCGCTAGAGAGGTGGAGAAGTGGCGGCTTGCGGGGAGACGGGGTCTTGGAGGGTCCTGGTGGGTGGTTGCTGTGCTGGATTGCGTGTGCTGGACGGGTGGCGGATTGGACTGGGGTTGCTGGGAACTGAAGCGAGTTTGAGGTTGGGAGTGATTCGAGAAATAGCCGGCCATTCGATAACTGAAGCAATAAAAAAACGAAAGAAACAACGATTCACTGCTGGATCAATATTTGCGATGGACGAGCACGACGGGGAACATGCGACGGTTATGTAATCAGAGTTATTTACTACAGTCACAAGTCTGGGTTGAGATCCAAGTCCAGGTCAAAGACCGTCTGCGTTTGTGTGCGTACTTCGTGTCGGTACGGGTTAACACCAGGACGATCATGCGCCGCTTGCGTTGGTTTCGGCGATGGTGATCGGGCTGCGAGAAAACATTACTCAGGTCGATTAATCTATCACGCGAGTGCTCACGTTTCACGCTATGGCTCTCTCCGAGTCCTCCAAGAGGCTTTTCGACGTTCAATCTGCCTTTCCTCATCTTCTCTTCATTAGGGAACGGCGGGAAGAATAGGGGGACAGGTGCGCCGTGCATCGCGTTCAGCGGAGCGTTTGGGTCGGGCATGTTCGGAGGGGCGGACGTGAACGCACTGAGCGATTGCGCGTATGCGAGCAGTTCGGGGTAGGGTATCGACGCTACAGATCATGTACCGTTGGACATCTAGATGGAGTCAACGTAGAAAACGCCTGCTCACCTTCTTTCGCCTTTCGTATCCCTTCGATTCTCTCCTCGCCCTCGCCAACCACAGTTTCCAGTTCCCTCTTCCCTTGCTCGATACGCTCGACAATCCAGCGCCATCTTGCTTCGAGGACACCGATCTCTGCGATGAGCTCCTCGATCCGTTTCTGTCGTCTTTGGTGCGAGGCTGTTTCTGCTAGTGCGTGCGCGAGGGACGCTTCAACACTAAAGAAAGCGGAAATGGGTGGTGGAGCGATGCTAGGCTTTGCATGCGGATGCGGAGAAGACAGGGACTGAAAGAGGGTGCTGGAAAGTGTGGTGACGGCTGCAAGCGGTGCCGTGAGTGCATCCGTCATGGACATGGTCTCCTGCGACGAGGCCATCTCTATAGATACAGAATGCCAACGCGATATGTTGCGGAGTCGTGTCTTGTTGAGCGTTGTATCACACAGAAGACAAATGCAAGTCGGCACGTGTACTCGCGTGGACTGACTAACTTGGTACACGATAACTACTTCGGCTAGATCATGATCCTCCGAGTTCTCTAGATCCAAAAGTCTTGCCCCAATTTCAGGAATCTGACACGTTTCCTCAGTGTGCATATAAAAAAAAGGCTGAAGTAGCCATAGCCTATGCTGAGATACTTAGCAGTACTTGATATGTAGCGCCGTATGAAACGATGCATCATCGAAGAATGATAGTATGATCATGCACAGTGCACCGATGAAGATCGCCAGGATGAAGAAACCTCGCCAAAAGTCGTTGTATGAAGATCCAACTTGAAGGGAAGCAGCCCCAGTGCAGCAAATCAGCGGAATGACGACGATGGCAAT
>QFEM01011960.1:0-13737 GCA_003316205.1 Boletus bicolor
GACACTGAGCCATACGAGTACCAGTTCGTGGACACGCCTGCGCCCGTGCGGGAGGGCGACAAGTACACCCGCACAATCTCCATTGACACACTCGCCGCCGCGCCGCAGCGTCTCATCCAACTCGGGACGCTGTTTGGCTCCTCACGACTCCGACTCCGGCAGGCGGAGAATCGACGATTACGGGGAGAGGTGAGGCACCACATGGTGTTTGCGAATGAGGCATCGACGTTGGCTGCGGCGAAGATTGGGGAGGTGCTCGGGGGAACATATCTGGGTGCGCATGTGCGTGTGGGGGATGGTCGTTTTCAAGAGGGGGCACAAACGAATGTGAGGCTCGTTTGGTGGAAACTGGTTCGGGACGTTCTGGGACTGGACACACAGACAGCGTTGGGGCTTGAGAGGGACATTTTGTCGAGTATGGGCAGGGTGATAGCGGTGAATGGCGACGACCGAGACAACGACGATGGCGATGAGGATGAAGATATGGCGGATATGGACGCGACGCTAGGGCCACCAGAGATACCCCCAGACATGCCCAGTCTGCGGGTGCCCCATCCCCCACTGCCTCCTCTACCCGACAAATTCTCCCCCAGGCTCTCTTGCCGCAACCGGCTGCACGCAACACCCAGCCTCCGCCGCCTCAACGTTCCCCTGTTCATCGCGACGGATGCACTGGACGGCCTTGACAATCCACTACTCGCGCCCTTGATACGTGCATTTCCATGCACGTTTATTCTGGGATCATTTGAAGCGGAGACGGCGCATCTCGAGGGGTTGCGGAATGGGCATGATGGGGTGCGTTTGGCGACGCACATAGCCCCGATTGTGGATGCGCTGGTGATAGGTGGGGCATGGGCGGTGGTGGGGACGGAGAAGAGCACGTTTAGTCGGTATGTGGAGGACGTGTTATGGAGGGTGTCGCATGGTTGGGAGATTGTGCAGAGGGGATGAGCGGTTGCGCTGTTTTCGGTCTATTAGCTTCAGGGGGGAATCGATTTGTGCGCCTGATCATACATTTGAATGGTTGTGCCAGAGGGTTCCACTGCGTGCATGCCACCAGTACTTTTGTTATCGCAAGTATGACAGCACCATTTTTCTATTTAGGGTTTGTCCACTACAAAGGTCATACTTACGATGGAACGTAGCTCCTCCTCTTCTTCCACACCTGCGGACCCAGGCAACTCGGCCGCGTTTCGCAGGTGGCTCAAGAAGGCTGCCGTTCTGACTGGCATTGGCGTCACTCCTGAAGAACGCAAACGTGGCTTCGAGGACCAGCAACACGTTCGTTGCGAAAAATGGAAGACCGAGTTGATGAATTACAGTCCGCCTTTCTCGTTGTTTCCTCATGCTCGTGCTCATGTTTTTTTTTTGCTTGCGAATCGGCGTTTACTTCGCTGGTGGATATGACTCAATGCGACTCACTCCACTCAGGTCCGTCCGTGGTGTTTATGCTCAAGCACCTTCGTCTTTCCGGCTGCGCTGTACCAGCTGAGAATATTATGTGTGCCCCATGCGATCTTACGCGTTCCGGAGGGTTTCATCCGGCGGGTGCGATCGTGCTATGCCAAAACCATCCTGGCAGCAAGCGCCACCTGGAGGATACCCTGACACACGAGCTCATACATATGTATGATCACTGCAAGTTTAACGTTGACTGGCACAACTTGCGGCACCACGCCTGTAGCGAAGTGAGCCCGTGGAATTGATTTTTTTTCTGAGCTCGTTTTTGTTGTTGACCCGACTGCGCTGCAAAAGATCCGCGCGAACAGTCTGAGTGGGGACTGCAGGTACATGCGTGAACTCGGCCGGGGGCACGTGTCATTCACCAAACAACACCAGGTAGTCCCTCCCATGCTTGCTATATCCGTTTTGACGCCTCCTTTTCTATCTTTTGATCCGTGCCCCCCTCGACCGTTACATTTTTGGATGGGTACACAGGCATGTGTCCGTCGAAGGGCGATTTTGTCTGTCCGAGCGAACCCAAAGTGTCCGGACGAAGCGACCGCGGCGCGTGCGGTGAATGAAGTTTGGGAGAGTTGTTTCACCGACACCCGACCGTTTGACGAGGTGCGTCAGTCAGGATTCGTACGTGTCTGCGTGATGGATGACGTCTCTTCCCACGCAGATCTATTAGGCCGTTTTACTATAATTGGTCTCGAGGAAGACCCTCCCATCGGCGAAATTGGTCAACGTTCGGGCGTGTTTATGTACCACACGGCGTCTCCAGGGGGATGTATATGACTTCTTGTTCGTAATGGCCAGTAGAATACGTACGGGTGGTGGACATAGAACTGGGATGCGATGCCCGCCAGTCTGAGAATGAGTTGCGAAGCAGCCCGCGTGCCGGCATCGTACCAGAAGCGGCGTGGGAATTTCAGGTTTGTGTTGGAATAAAAAGCCATCCCGCTCCATTTCTCTTCTCCCAACTCTCACAGTTCCCTTCACGTCCATCCCTCTCTTCTCCTTTGGCCGTCGTGCTCGTCTTTTCTTACGACTCAACATGTTCGCTAAGCTCAGGTATGCCCTCTTCATTTTACTTCCTCGTGGTCGCCTTCAGCTTGCTTCTCTAGCACGCTCGCGCTCGCTCTTCCTCTTGTTTCGGCTTTGACCATCAACCCTCTCATTGGTGCGACGACTGGAGGCACAGTGACGATCACGTGGACGGCCAGCACCACAGATCCTGCCACCTTCTCCATCGAATTGGTCAACACCGCTTTCCACAACCAGTTTGCCGTCGCAAACAATGTGCCGACCGCTCAAGGACAAATCACCATCCAGCTTCCTCAGGTCCCAGTTGAGTGAGTTACATTTCCTCCGTATTGTGTTCGCGGTGGCTGACTGATGGGTCTTCTTCCAGAGATGGTTACACTATCGAAGCTGTTGCCATTAAGTACGGCTTTCCATATTTGGATTACTGTTTCAGTATTGATGTGACGCCATTCTCTTAGCAACATCAACACGGTCTATTCTCAGAGCGGTGACTTTTCCGTCGGTGCGGCGAGCAGCGCCTCGACCACTGCAGCATCTACCACTGCTGCTACTACTGCTACTTCTATGTTTGTCATTCTTTGCTGAAAAGTGATTGTCTTGTTGACTGTCACTTTAGCTCGTCGGGCACTTTTACCACTCCCTCGGTGACTGCCACGAGTCCTGTTTCGTCGGCCTCGGCTGCGGTCTCTACAGCAAGCTCTTCCACAGCTTCTTCCACCCCCTCGGTCTTAAGCTCGTCGGGTGCTGCTTCCTTCAAGCTGGTTGGCATGGCCCCTGCTGCGGCTCTCGTTCTTTCAGCAGTTGCCGGTGCCGCTATGGTCTTCTAAACACCTCCAAAAACCCAACGTCTGGGCAAACGCTCTTTTTGGCTGGACTATGCTAGGGTTTAATATCGTATACCATTTTTTCCCTTGGTTTCTGGCATTGTTGGTTACGGTGTTTGGTGACATTTTACACTAGTTTGATTACCAATCATTACACGTACTTTGTGATCGGACCTTGAACGCTTGGACAGAATGTGTCATTTCCGCTCTATTTCATATCATTACCGTGTTCTTTACAGGTATGGAGGGTTGTGGTATGGGATTGTAACCCTGACACAATTTTGGTACTTTTTTTTTTCATTTCACTTCATAATGCTTGTTCCTACTGGTCCTCGTCTAGTGATGGGCTCGCCCCGCCTTTGGTGTGAGCTGATGACCTTTTTTGCTTGAACATGTGCATATGCCTTGATTGATAATTGTTTGATGTGATGGTGTCATTTCGGCTATTGGTGGACACGAGATGTTGATGCTATGGTATGCGAGCTAGCCTAGTAGACGGCATAAGCGCATGCTTCCAACCGGGTGGCGACGGATTGGTTGAATGGCGACCCTGGATAGACGTGCAAGTTTGAGCCAGAGATACACAAGGCGTGAATGTTGATCCCTTGCGTCTCTCCTTGGACTGTGAACCAGTCGTCGATCACCCGACCCCGTCCTGTAGGGGTGACGGGCCGGGCGGTCGCAAGGAGTCACAGTGTATATTACTGGTGACACGACGGAGGGCAGGGCAACGGGAGAACCGAGGCCCCCGACTGTACACGCGAGATCGTGCCGAGGCGCCAGGCACGGACATAGGTTAGCTAGGTCATGGGAATGGGGACGGGCAGGCGTGTCCAGGGTGCGACACCGACGCGCTTCGAAAACGTTCGGGGAGGATAAAGTGGGTGTGCCCAGCCCCCGTACGAAGGCGGTAAGGACGCAACGGTCGGCGTGTTTGTCGTTCAAAAGGACGACGTCGAGCCAAAAGCGGAGGGGGGTTAGCTTCGTCCTGTGCAACCTGAGATGCGTGGGTGCTGGCGTGGGCGCGACCGGTTGTGTCGCGCTTGGTGGATAACGGTGACATCCCAGGGGCGACGCGAGTATATATGCGGATGGTCGAACGTAGGGCTTAGTGGAAAATAGACGGCGTGTCGAGCTATCGAGTTCCGAGCGCTTTCACCTGAGACTGGGGATCGGTGGCCAATTGCGGGGCATGCTAGATATCCAAGTAACCGCGGTGGGGAACGTTCGCTCTAGAGGGAACGGATCGTACCTTGATGTGGTAGTGTATCTGGGAACCTGGGCGGAGCAAGCTCGAGAGCGACTGCGAACGCTGGCGTTGGCGGTGAGAACCGCCGATGGATCGTGGCATCCTCACTAGCCTGGCGGATGGAAATGCTCACAACTTGAGCAGAGGCGCGAGAAAATCAAGGTATT
Source organism: Boletus bicolor (assembly GCA_003316205.1). Taxonomy (NCBI): domain Eukaryota; kingdom Fungi; phylum Basidiomycota; class Agaricomycetes; order Boletales; family Boletaceae; genus Boletus; species Boletus bicolor. The sequence goes on from QFEM01011960.1 coordinate 4,731, forward strand.
TGGGCTCGGGAGGTAGGTGGGTATGGTCGATTCCCCATTCTCGAGCGTTACTATATATGCACACCTGAAACTTGTCGTCTAGGGAACGTCATTGAAACCCATAGACGGTGAAACTTCGAATGGGTATAACTGTATCGTTTGAACCGCGATCGATTAGCGCCCATGTGGCCGTATCTCGAGGATAAGACACTAGACCTGTCATGGGCGCACCGGTGAGCGTGTTTATAAGAGTGCTTTGTTGCCGGTGAGTTTGCCTGTGACGACCAGGTCGACGATGAAAGATTGTTTCGCACTCAACGAGTCATGTTGATAATCGTAAGTTGGGCTACTGCAAGAGGATAATGGACGATGGTTTACACGCACACAGGATGCAGTTGCATTTGCAAGGCACGTGGGACGTTCCACTGCAACCTCTCCTTCGCGCGGCCAGATTTGCTCGCTATCAGAATGAACGTTTGAACCACTCACAACGATGTACGAGTGGATAGTCGGCGGAGCATCTTGCGCAGAAAACAGGTAAAAAAAATGATGAGTTGTATATGCGGGTCCCGTGTGATACAAAGTACATGGGTAAACGGCGCCTGAAAAGGAGAGGACAGATATCCTCGTGCTTTGGTTGTTCGTAGGTACTCGATATCTCCACGTGGCGTGCAGGCACATGCAACGTCCACAGAATGGTGAGTGGACTACTTCAACTTCTTCTTGCTGTTGTCGCGATGGGTGAGCACGACCATGCACGGCCGAGAAGGGGAAAGGTGTACGCACGGACGGAGCTGCGAAGAGTGACCACAACCACGTTTGCGGCAGTTAGTTGCACGCGGTGGGAGACGTGCGTAGCACTTTCGGCATATCTGCTTATCACAGTTGTATTTTGATGCAAGAACTTTGAGCGAGGGCTCGATGATACCGCCACGGAGACTAGACACCCTTTCAGTACACAGAAACCAGGAAGCATACCTCGAGCGGGTGACGCACCGAAGGACGAGATGAAGGGTAGATTCTTTTTGGATGTTGTAGTCGCTGAGGGTACGACCATCCTCGAGTTGTTTACCAGCAAAGATGAGACGTTGTTGGTCTGGGGGAATACTGTACGTACGTGATCGTCATCGGGGGTATGGCTGGCAGATATGAGATGTATACTTACCCCTCCTTGTCCTGAATTTTTGCCTTGACGTTGTCGATGGTGTCGGAAGACTCCACCTCGAGGGTGATCGTCTTCCCGGTGAGGGTCTTGACGAAGATCTGCATCTTCTCGGCGTCGGGGATGGTGTTGGAGATTCGAGTAGCACGGGTCACCTTGGGGGCTAGGTTATCGTGGGAATAATTGCGTGGTGCTGTATAGTTGTCGATTGGGTGGCTGGGACGTGTTGAGGGCAGGTCTGTTTCTTGACTGGATGGTGACTAAGCAATTTGATCGGCATTTGCCGTCCCCCCCGGCAAACAGAACGTTGCAATGAGCTCCCATGTTTTTATGCTAGTTCCATTCAACATAAGGTGTGTTCGCGTTTCTTTCTATTTTCTTCGTGATGAGAATTCTTCGTAATACTCAGCTCACTTCGATAGTCTGCTCAGCAGGCGATGAGAAGAACGCGATTTCATTGCCTGATCCTTTACCTTTTTAACTCACAGCTTAAGGCTTTTACTGAGTCGATCTTTCTCGTAGAACGATTTACTTTTGAACGGTTGATTGTAGACGGGAAAGTGTAGTTTTCAAAGGGCTCGAGCGGCGCTCTTAGACTGTCTAGAGCTGATCAGGTGAGCTCCAGCCTTCTAGCCGCATTTCTTGTTCAGGATGCAGTTGATTGCAACCGTGACGTGCAGCATTGCACTTTGGGCGTTGTTCCTTCGGGACCCATTCAAGTCTCTGACCTTCTTTTTCTCACGTCATCTTCCCGAGCTAACCATGTCCGTCCGTTCCCAACAGTGATCGTCTTGCGCGCACAGTTATTCAACTTTATAAACTGCTGTACCTAATTCGAAAATGCAATGCAACTTGGAAACTGCTGACCTGGTCGGTAGATCCTTTCTTTGGGCTGGCGCAGATCCGCCGGGGCTCCGACCGTCGGTGTGAATTTACGACATGGGAGAGGGTGATATTTTGAGTGGTGTGTCGCGCAAGCCATTTGGCTCCGCGATGTTTATTTTTTGCTTTTTTGAAATAAATGACCTTGTGTTGTTAGCAAATAAAGTGATGGCACCACATTGTCCATCATCACCCACCTCACTGATGGTGGCGCCTTCATTCCGACGCGTACGAGAGACACCACGTTCGTTCTCCGAGCCGTAATGTATTATGTGTGTACTTATGCGTTACGGATAGGCCCCCCCCCTCCGCACAAGTTTAAATTATAAATTATAAATCCCCCCAACGGCTGTCCCCATTCCTTGTTACCCTCACGCAACGTTCTTTTTCGTCTAGATTGCGCCCACCATCAGCTTTGCGCCTCCCACACTACTCACTCACACCCAGTATCTCAGGTTTCCTACCCCTCGAAGCAATGTCTGACTTTCACTTGGTCGATCCTCAGGGTTGGGAGTATGATCTTCAGTCTGTGCGTTCCTCCCAATATTTTGATGATGCATACATGACCCTGAGGATCCCCGGCCTCCCAGGTCTACTCGGCCTACATGGGTTATTTCCAACTCCATGGCGTACCATGGTACGACATTCGTCTTACACCGCTGCCAACGCCCCGCTGATACCTTGTTTCATTCGTTGTAGGCACGATCGGACGTGGGGTCAGTTCTTTGAAACGTTCCAACAGTTCCTCGCCTTCTCCTGGCCCGTGGTCATTGTCACAGATACACGCACGGGCCGTGCACACATCGTGACGCGCATGACCTCCATCTCCGCCTTCCTCAAGATGATCAAGACACGGTACGTCCTTTCTTTATCCTCCTCATTTCCTCTCTCCGTCCGGCATCTTCCAGGGACTCATTCCTCCATCCATCCTGTGCTCGTCCACTTGCAGGTTCGGAGAGACGCTTCCCCAAGTGGACAACATACTCCTAGTCAAACCTTTCGAGACCACTCAGCGACACCTTCGGCACGTCAACGACTGGTCAGCTTACAAGAAACTTCACTCTTCGCTCCCTGCTGCCGCTCTCGCGGCGTTCAAAATCCGCGTTCGGGCCGGTGACCCGAACGCCATCCGAGAACTTTGGGCGATGCGAGATAAGACCTTCTTTGCCATTGATTTTGAATGCCTCGAAAGGAACGATCGGTCGTGTGTCGAATGGGGATATGCAGCTATCCGATGCAGCCATCTCGAGGCGTACGTCCTCAACTCGACTTAACACGCGTAATGCTGATGGAGTGACTTTAGAGTGGGTGCATGGCCGCCTGTACCCGACACGAATTATCGGTGCGCGTTTTTTGTGCGGTGTCTTATGCCAAGACACTAGGCACTGAGTCCCTGCAGTAAGGGTCACTATATCATCTCCGAATATACGGACATATTCAACAAGGCGTCGCCAACCGTGTCGTGGCAGGTGCGTTTTATCTGCGCCTTTCTGATCTTGTCAGGCCTAAAGAGGGCTTTACTGATGCACAACTTATGTTTTCATGCTATCTTTTGGGTTACGGGTATCGTTGGAAACGGTAGTATGCCGTGCGTAACGTTCTCGACCAGCCATCTATGCCTCCATTGACATTTGAAAAATTAATTCACTTCCAATTGGAAAATGACCAAAATGAAACTCTAGTTTGGGGAAACCCAAGTGATACCGAAAGCGAAAATGCCACGCATAATCCAATCCGTCCTCAGGTGAGCCTTGAACGCATGTTCAAGCGTGTCTGCCTGTGTTGACGCCCCTGGATAGTAGTCTCGTTAGCCCAGATTCTGAAACAGTTGCCAATAACGTCGTGCTCGTCGGGCACGGCGTTCAGGCGGTTATGCAGCGTCTCGAAGAGATGAAGATCAGTACGTCCATCCATCTCGTGCGCGTGTCCCCGTGTGTTTCTGTCAAACTTACCTGATGGGATCTATCTCCTCTGATTGTATTCTCCTTCTCCGGCTGTCATGGACATGCGCATCCAACCGATATCGGTCCTGGACATCTAGAACTCCCAAACAACATCCTCACCCTTGACATCGCCTACCTCGAACGTTCCCTCTTCACCACCGGCGAACGCGGCCCGATGCGTGATCGTAAGACGGGCAGATCCCGTTTACCGGAATCATTGCTCAGCCTGAGCGGGCTCTTACACTCGCTTGGGATCGACCCCCCGTGTGTGTTGCATAATGCAGGGAACGATGCGTTCATGACGCTGGTGGCGTTTCAGCGGATGGTAGACCCGAGGGACGCAGTGAAGGTGACTCCGAGGGGGGCGCGTGTGGGTGTGAGTGTGGGTGCGGTGGGAATGGGGATGAATAACGGAATGGGGAAGGGGAAAGAGGAAGTGCCGAATGGGAATGGGCATGTCAGGCGCGCTGCAACCGTCGCTGCGCGGCTCTTCCGCCCTCTCGGAGGTACACATTCCAATCAGGGTACGAATGGGAACGGGAACGGGAATGGGGCGGACGAGATGGGCATGAACATGAACATGAAGCGGGCGTCTGTGTTTAGCACGTTGACGTCGCCGTTGTTGGTCCCTGCCGACAAGAAGAAGAAAGAGGCGAATAGTGGGAGTACGAGCGGGAGCGGGAGTGGGAGTGGAGGGTGGTTGTCGCCGTTGACGATCGTTCCCGGTCAGAGGCGGCATAGTACCGTCATCGAGAAACGGCGGTGAGAAGGTGGGGTTCATTGTTTTTAGTTTTTCATCGTTGCTCTCTCGCGCTCTCGCTGTTCTTTCATTCATTCCGGACCTTGGTAGGCGCTCGTTCACTTTTTCAGGATACCTTTTTACGCTTTCGATCGCCATCCAGGACTTGTTGGATAGGACGAAATCTAGGTAGCTGTTATACTTACAGTAATAAGCATGTTTTCGCAAACGTATCACCATTGACCCGTTTCGTGCAAGGATCCATTGATACTACAACGCTACCAACGACGATGACGCGGTGACCGTTTATGAAGTCACAGCACGACATACCCCTCCGCACTCACTACTGCATCCGACGAAAATACCACCTCCTCTCCTCCACTCACCCTCGTCACTTTCGCCACCCCGATCCCGGCCAAACTACCCTGCGCGACAAACGCGACCTTGACGGGGAAGAACGTCCCAGCGTCGTCCCCGCCTACGCTAAACTCGAGCGTACCTGAGCGTTCGTCGGCAGAGATCCGGGGGATAGACCAGTCGAGGGCGTGCGTGGAGGGGTTGAGCGACCAGTTGGAAGAGGTGTCAGAGACGGTCGGGTAGGAGCCTGTAGGGAGTGGTATGGAGATGGTGACGTCGTAGAGGGTGATGTGGTCTTGTTCGAGTTCGTATTCGATGTTGACGTCGCACGTGCCGTCATTGGAGGGGGAGGGCCAGCAGTTGACTTTTGAACGCGGGTTCAAGGAAAGGAAAGGGAGGGAACGATCCATGTCAGCAATGACGCCGGTCTGCGTTCCGAGAGAAGGGGTGCTTACTCGAGAGAGGGACGTAGCTCTCATCTTGGCCTGTATAGCGCCACTTGAGAACGGCGAGCGCCTGACCGACTGGGAAGGCCCTCGAGGGGTCCTTAAGCGCGATGATTTTCTCTTGGTTCGGGGCGAACTTGGCGACGTTGGGGTGTTGTTTAAATTGGAGGTCTGATCCAAAGTCGGTCGAAAACGGCGCGAGGGCGAGTTTGATGTGTGCGTTGGACGGGTCGGCGACTTGGAGGTTCATATCGCCTTTGAGCTCCATAGATTTGATACCACCTTCGCGCAGGAGCGAGACCGAGATGGATTCCTTGATAACGACGTGTACGCTGCGGAAATGCATGAGGATCATCAGGTCAGGCCTGGGGTGGGGGTGTATGGCAATGGACTTGCCTTTCCGGGGTCACAGACGGAAGACTGCCACGGGCATCTTTCTGAGTCTGGGTAGGTGGTTCGACAGGAACGGGTGTAGGAGGGGCGGACATGTCCTCGACGGTAAGGACTTCGCCGCCGAGAGCATCCAGCAATTCTGCTTGTCTCGTTTTCTTGCTCCCGAGCTTCATACCACCCGTCTTGAAATGAGGCGGGCGGGACGCTGCAGCGGGTGCAGGCGACGCCGTGCGTGCAGTCGGCGCGTCGGGAGCCTCGTATCGCGGGACGGGGGCATAGCCAGACACACCACCGCCGAGGTAGGAACCGCCCCCGGCACCACCCCCCATGGCCGCGGCACGCTTTTGTTGTTCTCGGCGTTGCATCTCGAGTTGACGAGCACGGCGTTTGAGTTCCTCTTTCGCTTCGGCTTCTTTGTTCTGTGGTCAGGCGTGGAATGTTGAGCGCTCCCCCTCTGGGTGTTGTGGAGGATGTCGAGAATATCGGGGATGCTTACCCGCGCAATGATCTCCTGGATCTTCTCCTCGTGCGACTCCATCTCCAGTACGCTCCGGACTTGCATTAGATTGACGTGTTCCCGATAACCCAAGCTCACGATCTCGTCGAAAGCACCCAACAACTCGAACGACTGTTTCTGAATCTCGCGCTCCTCCACGCTCTTACACATATCTGAGACCACGCGAGCAAAGAGATGTAACGTATCGATGTCCTGGAGGATATTCGACGCTTTGTTGGTGATGAGGAGGATGTAGAGATCTTCGAGGGGTTGGTAGACATAGCGGACTTGGGCGGTTTCGACGGAGGTGTGCTGGCTATTGGCTGGGATGAGTTTCGGGAAAGATGCAAGGAGGGATTCGATTCTGGTTCGCGTCATCGGGTGGAATTGACGCGAGAGGACGGCTGTATGACAAGACTCAGAGTCGTCGCACACTCACGAAAAAAAAGTCTCGAATCGCACCTTTTCCGCCTTTGGTGCAGATCGAGGCTGCCAACACGACCTGTACACATCGTCATGAAGATTTTGAACGGGTAAAATATTCAGGACTGACCATCTTGTCTAATTTTCGGAGTGTCCTTGTCCTCGATGGCTGCAGTGCAAACGTGTCGCTGATATCATCACGTGACTCTTCACCTCTTGATCATGACACCCGTAGTCAAGTATGCCCTCAAGGCTTTGGAGCGGATCGCACCACTCCGACTTGCGGCGAAATGGGACAATGTAGGTCATCTCGGTATCCTTGATTCTACCCGTGGCTCTAACACCAACTGCAACAGGTTGGCCTCTTGCTAGGTACAGAGCAAACTTCTTGCCAAACATTCTTTCTGATGTGCATCCTAGAGTCACCTGTTCTGCGCCCAAATGCCAACCGAATTCTATTAACGATCGAGTGGGTCCACATCTACGTTTTCCACGTCCGAGAAGGTCCTCATGATTCTCTTCTTTGTCCAGCCTGACCTCCGCCGTTCTGCAAGAAGCGTTGGACCCCTCGGTAGCACTCGTCGTGTCGTACCACCCCACGATTTTCAAACCCGTTTCATCTCTCACGCTCTCCAACTCTCTACAAGCTTCCCTTCTTAACCTTGCAGCAGCGGGCGTGTCCGTTTATTCGCCACACACGGCCCTCGATAGTGTACACGGTGGTATCAACGACTGGCTCGCGCGTTGCGCTGGAAATCCCGAACATGCTACCACACTAGGTTCCGTGAACGTCTCGTTTCTCGGAGAACCCATGGGCGACGAAGGCGGACTTGGCAGGCTGCTCACGCTCCGAGATCCGGTATCGATCGAGGTGTTTGTCGGGAGGATCAAGAAGCACCTCCATATCCCGTACGGTAAGCAGGCAAACCCGATCCTTTAAACGTTTTTCAATGACGTGCTGCACATGAACAACTGATCGTTTGTGACTTTTTTTTTGGATCCACCGTTTGATCCCGGGTGGACGATCTACCCGCGTGTTCTTTGCTTCCGTTCCCTCCCGCTACCCCTTGTGCTGCATGTCTCTTGCCGTATTCGTGCCACACGCAGTCGACGTCGGACGACCGGTGGTACCGCGTGAGGTACGCACGGTTGCGATCTGTGCGGGGTCTGGCGGTTCGGTGCTTGATGGTGTCGATGCGGACATCTATTTTACTGGTGAAATGACCCATGTACGTCATTTTCGATTCCTCTGCCATCCCTGGTGGCCCGGACGTTCGTCGTGCCCTGTGCCCACCTTGCCACGTCATTTTGACAAGACTATCACGCAGAAACGTTACTGATATGCTTACGATGTAGCATGAGGTCTTGGCAGCGGTCGCAGCAGGGAGATACGTTGTCCTTTGTGAGTGTCTCCTATTCCCTGGGCTTTCACGTGTCATCTCCCCACTCGCCTTTGTCCCTTGCTTCTATGACATGCTGACGCTGACAACTCACGGTGCCGGCTATGATTTTACTCCCGCGCGGTTGCCGATGTCCCTTAGGTGGCCACACGAATACCGAACGTGGATATCTCCCCATCCTGGCATCTAGACTGAGTTCGACGCTCACCGAATTTGCAAATGAACCCATCCCTTCCTCCGAGGCGGTCCCACCGACGTCGTTGGTACCACATGGACCACTAGGGCCTACTTCATCAGTCACTCTGACAGTACAGGAAAAGGACGCGCTGAGGAACATTAAAGTATTTGTCAGTGCGACGGATACACACCCGTTGGAACGCATGTGACTCGGTCATGTTGACCCCCTTGAACCTTACCCCATTTTCTCATCTCCCCTTGTGACGCAGCTTCATGATCCACGATACGAGGATATGGAAGGAGGATTACTGGGCGAGACGGTAATTTGGAACGGCATATTGTTCCGATGTTTATTTCGGATTCTCGGCCAGGTCTGTGCGACCCCCCTTCCTCCCCCCCCCTCAACTCTTGGTAGCATTCTTTCGCATCGATGTTTCCACACGCTCCCCCCACCTCTTGTATCGCGAGAAACTTTTGTGATTTGATTTTCTAAAGGAAAGATGAATGTGTACGTGAGGATGAGGACATCAAGCAGGTGAGGCGCAAGTTAGGGGAGGGGGGTCTCGTTATTCTCCCACATCAGGTGACGGGCTTCGAAACGAACAAGGTT
>QFEM01011971.1:0-15536 GCA_003316205.1 Boletus bicolor
GTCATGGGTACCATGAGGTATGACATCATAGGTTCTAGACCTAGTCATGTGCTGGTTCCCATGGTCATGTGCACTGATCACGTGACTGGAAGAAAGAAAAGTTGAAGTCCAAAAAAGTTTGAAAATGTTCATATTATAACAATCTCCCTATTAACCAATCCCTCACCAGCCTTTTTCCACACCCATGTTAAGCCCTTGACTAACCAAAAGGCAATGCACCTAATGATCAAGCAACGAACAACACAAAGAGAGCAAAGAAAGTACAAGGCAAGACAAACCAAGTACTAAGCAGAGCGAGGCATGGGTTTAACCACGAGTCCAAGAGTAAACGATGAGATAGAATTCCAAAACTAGGCTACAACAAGTAAACTACTGGCTTTATATAAGGACTGCTGCCAGTTAAGGGCAGGCCTATAGAATGTGCTAGAAGTATTACCTAATGTGATGTCACTATGACATCATAGCTCTGGAGCAAGGGGTGAAGGGGAAACTAAATAAAGACGAAACAGAAGAAGAAGGATGCAATCGGGGTAGATCGCCGATGCATGTGAAATGGTACTTAAATAGAAGTGTAGAAGGGGAAGAGATCTGGGTAGAGGGGAAACGAATCGAGATCTGGATCGCAGATCTAAGATCAGGATTTAGGAGATGACCATAAAGAGAGGTCAACAATGACGGTCCGAAGGGGGAAACAAAGAGGAATGAAAGAGGGGCATAGAGGAGAAATGGGTATAGGGCTAAGGAATGTGGTATCGGGTTTAGCCGAGATAAGATAAGATATGAGTAATGACAGTGGGAAGGAAACGGAGAGGGGAAATATAGCCATAAATAGACTGTGGCGGTGAAGAGTTAGCTAAGGGTGCCATGACTTAGCTAAGGCTGCGATCGAATAACAGATAAGACCTAGAGATAGGGGCGAAATCTTACAACCCACTATCTTCCATCTGATGCAATTCTGTTGATTTTAGTTTCATCTGACCAAATTACCCTCTTTCAGTCCTCCATAGTCCACTCTTTGTACTTCAGGGCAAAATCCAATCTCCTTCTCCTATGCACTGCATCAAGCAATGGCTTTTTCTTCTTTACCACAGCCTTGAATGAGCTTTTCCTAAGAACTCTTCTCACTGTTTCTGAAGAGACTGGATTGGAGATGATGCTGTTGATGTGCTTGGTGGCCTGAACAGCATTAGAGGCCTTGCCAGTGGCAATCTAAGTGATAATAGACTGCTGAGAGTGAGTGGAAAGCTTTGAAGGACAACCAGAAGAAGAGGCCAATCAATTAGGAAGAAGATCCTAGAGTACCCTGGATACAGTGGACTTGCCAGCACCAGTTTTGGAGCGAACCTTGTGAATAGAATGGCCATTGGAGGCAAGAGAGAGGATGTTTTCCTTTTGAGCAGAGGAAATGGAATGCATGAGAAATTGTGAAGTTCTGAAAATATTGAGCTGGATTAAATAGCTTGACTATAGGTCCCATGATATGTAACATCACCATGGTAACAATCTATTGTAGTTGGTTACTATGGAAATGGTGGAGCATCAGATTCTGATATATTTACAACACACTCACATAATTGTTCCAATAAGTGCCTGTTTTGATTTACATATATCTCCATGGTTTCTGATTCAAATTACATAATTATATTCTCAAAATCTAGCCCTGAGTAAATACTTCCATTTATACACTGACACTTTGTTTGTACCCATTTTAGTTCCTGAGTTATTCAATCAACAGTCAAAAAGTGCAAAACATTGGGACAATTTTGTGAGTCACTGTATATAGTGTACAAGGATGTGCACAGATCATGCTATGTGTGAGAGGTTCTACCATAAATAGACTAATGGGAGAAGAGTGGAAATAAATAAATGGAGATTAAAAGGAGCTGTGTGGTAAGAGTGGAAATTAAAGAGGTGTGGTTATCATGAGATATAATATCATTAGTTCTAGACCTAATCATGTGATGGTCACCATGGTCACATGCACAGATCATGTGACTGGAAAGAAAGAATTGTTAAGTTCAAAAAGTTTTGAAAATGTTCATATTATAACAACTAGGTACCTTTCTGTGGGAACTGTCCAGGTCTGTGGACATCTGCTAATATAATGGTTGGTTTGCTGATGCCTTCCATCTTTGCAATGCAACATTGTCATTGGCCATGAGGAAATTTCCCTTGCCCACAAGAGATGGATAAAGTCCAATTTTCTTGGCATGCCTATGTACAGAACATCAATGAGTATGCTACTGTTTGTATACTCCAAGGGCCAGCCTTATCAAGGTCCCATCAGTTAGACAGCTAATCCCTCTGATCTCCAAGTGAGCTCATCAAGTGATGATGCATGGTCCCGCCGCTTAGTCACGTTGTTACAGTTTGCAGTGAAGAGACAAAATTTCATCAAAACAGAGTGCGATTCTCGCGCCTGAAATTTAGCTGGTACAACCTCATGTTGCAGTAAGGCACAGACACACTCTGGCCACGGAGTATCTATAGACGGACTGGTCATGTGCGTGAGTGATGAACCTTCGGTGTAGCATTATCTGCCACAGGCCAAGCTTCCCTTATTTAGATGTTTACCAAAGGCTTTAGATCCAAACAACGCCGGATTGGGAGCAATTACCGGCTTACGGGTTGCCACAACGCCAGCCACCGAAATCACCACTTGCGCTCAAGCGCGAGAGAACGCGCCTGTCACGGAACCGATACTCGAAATATTGTCTTGGGTCTTTTTGCTGTCCAGAACAGAAGCCACTTCGCGCTCAAAAGTCATCTTTGGGCCAATACAATCTACTACTTAACATGGGTGATGTGCCAACCCCCACTTCTCCGGATCCATCTACATCTATGCCCTCTGAGTGGCATATCATACGCCCATGGACACCTCACCTCATGCTTGCTGTGCGAGAAATAACATCCGTTTCCGCTACATTCATTCTTTCGTCATCCCTCGATGCTCGACATACCACAGACGACGAGCCAGAGCCGGAACTCCCTGGTGATACATCGAACGACACGAATAGTGATGCTATCTCGGATTCGCGCGGAATTATCGCGGACGCGCTGTCTCACGGGCTCTCCGTAGACGTGAACGGCTCAAACTGGCAGCGCGTCATCCTTCGCATGAACGATCACGCCGACGAAGCTGTCATCGTCATCTATGGATTACACCCTGGGAGACAGTATGATATCGACCTGGCGCTCGTCAGCGGAGGGACGATGCGAAAGCAGGTCACTACCGAAGGTATGTGTACACGTGTGTTCAGCGTGGTGAACGTGTACACTGAGCGTACGATATAGACGCTGAGAGCACGAACTTTGATAACGAGCGGAGTGATGACCACTATGCCATCGCGGCGCCAGAGAGTCTGTCTACATCGACGAGTAACACCAACGAATGTTCCCCGTCTGTCCCATCGACCTCTCAGTCGCCCACTCCGGAAGAACGCCTACGGACGCTCTCGCATCAGCTCAACGCCCTACACGCTGAACAGGCTACGCTACAAGTAGCTCTCAAATCTTCGAGGCGCGACGCGAATAAAACCATAACCAGCTTGCGCGCTGAGATTGATGTACTGAAACGAGCGTCGGAAAAAGCCGGCATTGCAGAAGGCAAAGCGCGCCAGCGTGTGCGTGCTCTTGAAGATGCTGTGCGACGTGCGAATGAAGGCCGGGAACAGGTCGAACAGCTAATAGCAGCTGACGAACAAGAATTACCAGGTCTAAGGGAGAAGCAGTCGGAAGCTGAAGACGTTCTAAGGACAGTGAAGAGGGAAGCTGATGCGGTCAGAGAAGAACGAGAGAAACGAGAAGAAGAGGTGAGGAAAAGGAAGGAAAGCATGAAAGGAGAATGTGCGACGTTGAACCAGAGGTTGGAGCGACTGACGGTGAAGAAGGAGAGGCTGGAGAACTCTGTGATCCCGGACCTCGAGTCCCAGCTCGCGGAGATCCAACGGGAAACTGAAATCGCAGAAAGGGGCGGTTTGCAGAATGACGACGTATGGGATAGCTTTTACGGAGATCCTTCGAGGACAGAGACACAGCGGCGGCGCCAGTCACATCCTGGTACGATCGGACGGCCACTTGCGCAGAGAACCCTTCAACCACCGATCTCACCTCCACACTTTCCTCGCCATCAGCCCCGGTCACAATCCACCTATCGAACAAGCAATGACCTCAGTGCTTTAGGACCGTCACATCCCCCCGGTCTAGCTCATCCTTCAGGGCAGTTACACACGCCTTCCTTATCAATGCCTTCAGGATTTACCCACCCGGCGACGCCGGGGTTGTCACACTCCACTAACTCGGTCTTCTCCCAATCTACCTCATCATCCCTGTCTCGCTCAACGAGTTCCGTGGGCTCATCGACGTTATCTAGCAAAGCTCCCCCTTTTGAACCGACCCGCAATTTGCGGGTGTCACTTTCATCGCCCAACTCCTCTGGTGCGTTTCCTTCTGGCGGGCTCCTTTCGATTGGCAGCCAAGGGTCGTTCTCACCATCCTCGACCACGTTTACATCCACTGGATCAAGCTCGGGCTTCCCCCTGTCGGGAACCTACTCGTCGACCCAAAGACCTCCGCAGACATCGCACAAAACTCACGACACTGATCTTGGTGGTAACCAACTGCGATTAGGATGGTCGCCCACGTCTAAAGGGTCAGCAGGAGATGACCCATGGGCTACATCAAGCAGTTAATATACGATTGCTTGACCGAAGACGAAAGTACTGTGGCACAAAAGAGTAATTTAGTTTTTTGAACCATCCCAGCAGGGAAACAGTGGGATGAATAGTTACCGATTCGCACCAAACCACGCGGAACGGAATGCTAATGCTCCAAAAATGAAATCATTGTGGAAGACCAGCGGGCACAAATGAGTGATTGATCATCTTCTGCCAGCACCAATCGACCAAACGGCGGGGGGGAGAAACTCCAATGTCCACGCTGAGGAACATCTTGAGGAAAAACGCCACTATACGTACCCTACTTTACTTTGAATGTCACTGATATATATGGATACCTGGATGAAACCGGAACAGAGCTAGCCATGGACAGCAAGACGGTCCCTGGAAGGAAGTGGGAACTGTGCTGGTGATTCAAAGGTCACGGTGTCAGGCCTATTACACGGCCTCGCCTTTTCGGATTGGCACACGTAGGTATTTGATACCCTCCTTTACGTGGACCGAGTAACACAACGTTCGAGGAATGATGACTTACATACCAAAGGTTCAAGCTCCCACAGGAAGCATAAATTGTGGTCAACATTGACCAGAAGGTCGATGCCTTTGAGGACCAAGTTCCAGCCCGGAGATAAGCAACCCGGTACCGAACGTGATTAGGGCATTCTGGAAGTTTGCAGGATAGTTGAGCTATGAACGGGATATGTAGTCACCATGCAAGCGAAGGAATGGAGAAACATACTTCGTATTCTGCCTTCATCCGATGTCCCTTGGCATTCATCCCAAGAGAATGTAGAAAGAGCTGGTAACATTTTCTCGTTCCCTAGTGCTGAATCAAACAATATCGCCGGTGTAAACTCGCTGGTATGATAATGTACCCGTCCCGAGGTTAAGGCCATCGATGGTCACAGCAAGTTGGAAAAGACGAACTTACATCCCTCCAATCCCCCAGACGGATAGCCTGAGATGGGGTAGTCACTGGAGGGAGAAAGGGAGACATACAAACTCAAAGTACCGTTTCCCCGCCGGGCAGTCTGTCAACTCGTCCTTGTTCCTCCCATACCCCAGTAGCTCGGTCGCGATGCCATGATGGACTGTCTTGGATGGTACTTCACGAAGAAAGGATCCAAGCACTCGAGCGAACATCCGAAGTATCCTTGCTCTTCAAGCTTGAAGGCGACAGCTGCACCATATCCCCGAGCTGGCTTTAAACAGAGACATGGTATGACAATATTGATGAGAAGATGAGTCGAGTGCCATTCTCTCATACTATCATTATGTGTAAACGTTTGGCTTCAAGTTCTTCGGAGCACCTATCTTACTCGATGTAGAGGAAATAGATACCACTACAGTTATGGTGGAGGGACACTTCAAATGACCCATGTTTGTGCGTGAGGTTAGACGACAACCCTTGGTTCTGCCTGATGAGATTCGTGCTGTATCCTACCGCCCAGTGCGCTCCGACCAAGCCCCGACCACGCTCCCCAATTCAACCTCAAGGAGATCACTCTCGATTATCAGATCAGAGTCGACAGCCGCCCCATCGTGCATCAGCGGCCGAGCACTGAGCCATGTCAGTATCATATACAACAAACCGCAACCAAGAAAAAAAAACCATCATTTCGTCCTAGCAGAAGTAGCGTTGACCATCTTTTCGAGTTCGTCCACGAGTTCGTCCATGACATCGATGCTACCACCTCTACTCTCCTCGTCCGACAGTGCCAGCGGTTGGTTCTCCGTGGACGACGACGCGGCACGTACGGGTTTCAGTGGGGTCAGTCCGGCGTTGCTGTCGAATCCGGGGGCGACCCGTCTGAGCGCTTCGCGTCGTCGTTGTTCTTTTTCGTCCTCGCGAGATCGGAGGAGTCCCTCGCGCCGTGCAGTATAGGTCGCGAGCGTGTTTCGCCGTGAGGACTCGAGGGTGAGGATGTGTGGTTCGAGTACGAACGGATAGGCGAACTGCGGAGGGTGGGGGAGGAGGGAGATGTCAGTGTGGATACTTGGTTTTTCGGACATGACTACGAGGACTCACATAAGGTGTTACACTGTCGGGAAGAGGGTGGATGTCTGGGGCAAGTTCGATCTGGAAGAGAGATGGGATGAGATGGAGAAGATGCGGTGGTGGAACGGGGATGACCCACTGGTGGAGGCACCCTCACAGCAGGCGACTTTATGAGTGGTACACGAGCAGCGGCAGCATATTGAGATTGTGTTGCTACAAAAGGTTGCGTCTCTCAAACCGGTCTGGTCGAGGGATCTCTTGCAACAACTTACGATGATCTGCCATCACAACGGAGACGAAAGAAGGAATGTATTTTGGCCACACAAGCTACGAGCTCAATTGTCTGAAAACGTTTCTACTACCACTTCGCATCCCCTTTCTACGTTGCTTTCGGCCACTTCGCTCGCTTTCGCTTATCTCCCCTTTCGTCTCTTCTACACCCCGCTCCATACCCGCCCCAAACACTTCTACCCCCTTCCGGGCGTCCTTTTTCTTTCCTGCAGGCACTGTATTTCCGCGGTCGTCATCACCAGTCCCGGAGGGAATAAAACTTATCTCCATCCCGCCATCCGCGCCGAACCGCATAGTCGAAGGTGATGCAACAGATGATTTTGGAGGCTGTCGAGAAACAAGACGTTGTCCAAACGAAGCATCCTTATCCTTCGTCTTGCCAGCTGGCGCGGTCGTTTCAGCCACCAGGGGTACAAAGTGGACTTGACTCGATGACTGCCTATTGGCGTCGCGTGTCCGTGAGTAGACTTGCTGAAGACGCGCGTTTTTCTGCCCTGGTCTGACCCGGGGATCATGTTTATTCAGCTCTGCAGTGGATGGTGTCAGTCAGCACCCCGGAAATGAAAGTGTTCCCTCTATACCCACCGCCAGCATCAGAACTGTCGTCACTGTCGTTGTCATCCTCGCTGCTCTCATCACCGCTACTACCCAAGCCGTCAGACGTCATTTTATCACTCTCTTCCTCCTCATCCTCCACCGCCGTCTTCCGTCGAGATGAATTTGCATTCTTCAGTGCAACGGAAGAGGGATTGAGGAGAGCGTACTCCCTGCTCCCCTCGTCCACCACGAAGTCAGGGTTTTCAAAGAGTTCTTTGAACCGAGGGTCGTTCAGAAGCGTAAACTGCTCTTCACCGGCCGCTTCCTCTTCGTCCACGGACATGGCCTCATTGACAGCGTCCGCCTCGTCCTTCTCCGTGGCCCTCTTGGCCTTTCTCGCCTTTTTCTTCTCTTCTCTCCTCCGCTCCCGTTCAGCATTTCGTTCGATTCTTTCTGCGAGGGCCTTGTTTACTTTGACAGACGTCGCAGCACCGTCCTTGCGCGCACGTATGCGGGTATCCGCCAATTTTTCGAGGCGTTCTTTAACGAGTTTCTCGCGGTGCTCTGCATATGCAAAAGGATTGGCGATAACGCGCGCAGTGTCATAAAGTTTAAGTGACACGAAATAGCCGTGCATGTATGGTTTGAGTGCAGGAGTGCCAATGAGGTGATCCAGCCCGAGACTGCGCGCGAGGGTAAAGGATCAGCGGCGACATACACGAACGACAAGGTAGGAGAACGTACATCCGTAACTCATTCCTCTCAATGAATTTGTAGTCTTCGTACACGTTTCGCACACTTTGGTCCTCCATTTCCTCCGTGATGTTTTCAAGGAAGCTTGCCCAACGGGGTGCTGGACCGAGCTGAGGGATATAGTACGATGCCATTTTGATGCCTTCGTTGGCAGTGAGGAGTAGACCACTCCCTGGTATGTGATGAATGTCGTTGAGGTCGGTGGCCGGTGTGATGGATACAAAATTCGACGACGGCTAGAGAGGTACATGAGCGCATAACGCGGAACGAAAGCGTCACCCTCCATACTGTATTCCGGTCCCAAATTTTGACGACTTTTTTATCCGCGCTGAGGACCATCCCGTCGACCGCCATGCGGCTGCCACCTTCAATCCAAGCGACGTTTTTCAGTGGTAAACCATAACCTTGGTCTTTGAACGCGAACGGCCGCGGTGAACGTATATCATAGAGGAGCGTGTGCCCAGTAGACGTACCGATCGCATACGAGAGCCCGTCGGACCTCGCTGCAATCGCCGTCACCGCCAAAGCGTCCGACGACGATTCGTCGTCGACGCCCGGAAGCGTCACCTTGGCCCGTCCCGTACTGCGAGCGATACGACCCTTGGGCAGATTGAGAACGCCAACGACAGAACGCGAACGAGGGTCCCAGAACTGCACGCTCGCACGCCCGTCGATCCCAAACGCCAACAGTTGATGCGCCGGATTGACGTCTATGCAGTTGACCCCGAGGATCGGGTCGTCGTCTTCTTGAGCGTTGAGCACGAGCGGGTTCATGAAGCGCCCTTGTTCGAGATTGAGACGGTATATCTCGTTTCCGGAGGCAGAAACGAGCGCATCGCAGGATGGGGAATGGTATGCGATAGAACGACCGAAACGGGGGATGCGTGTCCGGTAATGGAAGCCGCTCTGCGTGTGCAGCTCGATCGTGCGGTCGTTTTGGAGGTGTATCGTCTTTGTCCAGTCGTCTGACAGTATCTGTCATCCTCTGAAACTGAGCCATGCCGTTGTCTCCTCACCGAGTTCGAGAGGACTCCACTTACAATGAAGTCGACGTTCTCGGCGTCGCCGTGCCGCTCGAATTTGAGCGTGAGCTCGTCCAGATCCCAGACTCGCATCTGGGGTTTGTAGGTCCCCGTTGCGATCGCATGGTGTCCGTCCCGGGTGGTTTTGATTTTGTTGCTCGCCTCTGGAAACTCGAACCCCTGGATGAGTTCTATCTGGCCCTCGACATGTTCTCGGAGAGCCCGTTTTCCCTTTGTTTTCGCTGTCCTGGTTTTATTGAGCCAGTCAGGTATCGAGGAGGAGGATCCCACAACGGCCCCGTTCACGGTGTAGACCTTGACATTGCTCATCTTGGCAAAAGGTGCCCGCTTACATTGATTTTCAGGACTCAAGAAAATTACCACGTGACTAATGACAAAAGTACGAAAGAGTACAACAACTTTTGGTCTCACACGCAAAAGGATCGGGTGACTGTATTAAACAAGAGCATGTGGATATTCGGCCTATGTACTCAGGGTCCAATGTAGAGACCACGATCTACCTCCACCCTCCAGCGGGTCGTCCGCGGAACGGCGTGGGGTACGCTGACAACTCCTCAATACGTCTTCTTCTTCTCGTCCACGGAGAGACCACCTAAAAAAAGTCAATGGCGGTTGAATGGTATTTCAAGAAGGTTTTACCTGGTCCAATGTTCACAAGAAGGATAAGACCACCGACGATTGCTGTAGAAAATAAATAAGCGAGCGACACCCCGGCATCATCCAAGGGACCTACAAAGCGTCTGGAAAAAGTCATATCTAGAGGATACATGTAAGTGACACAAACTAGAAGTCGACCAGATACCTACTTGAGGAAGTCACGCTGAGGATGTGCGCCGTGTACACTCCACCAATTGTTGGCGAAGACATTGAAGATACTCAACACGATGACCAAGAAGGTAGCGGACCATTTTGCTTTGAAGCCGACAGCGACCATGGTACATGCGGCAAGACCGAAAAGAGAGACGAACACACGACCTATGCTCCATTTGCCCTGAAGAATGAATCCAAAGAACAAGAATATGAGCAAGACGCGTCCGGCGAGGAGGAAGCTAGAGATGACAGAAGGTCAGAGGGATCTATGACAGATGAAGAACGTTACAGACTATTTCTTGCGATCTGTCTCGCTTATTGAGGGTAGACCGGCAAAGTTTTTCTTTTTAGAGATGAGTGTTTCACTGAATACCATGACGAGACCACCGATCACACTAAGGTTCCGGAGGAAAAAGTTCAAGTCGAAGATGAGGCCGTAACCGAAACCCTGAGAGATGACGACAAGGAAGAGACCAAGGACTGCATATTCTGTGAAGCGCTTTGATATAATAGCTGAGGATGCTGCCAGCATGACCTACATTTGTCACGGTTGATCCAAGGGGAGCGAGGAGAAAGCAAAAGCAAAAGACACGCACAATGACGTTCAGAAGTAGGAAAAGATGGGATAGACCCCAGTAAAAGTGTCTATGACTGTTGAAAGGGTTGAGGGGGTGGTGCAGAACGGAAGCGAGTAACACACGTTTGCAGATACCAAAGCTGGTCACTCCACTGTGTGACAATTCTGAGCGCATCCTCATAGAATGTGACGACGATTAGGAAACGACCGATTGCGGGGAGGTGGGGTCGGAGGGGTTGTGAGTAGACTTCGATGGCATCCTCGACCTGTTTTGCAATGACCCGTAGCTTCTCCAGTGGGTCGTCCGGGTTTGCAGCCCTGTAACCGGACGAGGGGCGTGAATTGGAGAAGCCGTGTGGGTCAGCGTTGTAGCTCGCTGGACGGCCAATATTGATGCGGGAGGTCATGATGTTGGTGGTCCGAGGCTGACCTGACTTGGACGCGCGCGACGTGGCACTATAGAGCGTGGGAACTTATAAACACGTCACATGACCAGGACGAGGAACGCGAGTGCAATGAGCGTGTCTGCTCACGGTCCTGCATGGCATCCATAGACACCACAGACTATCTCTAGTCAGTCCTTCTTCATCTCTGTCCAGTTTATAGCTCACCAAAGACACAGTGCGGTGCTCAATTTACCCAACACCGCTTCCCAGAATGAAATAAGAGAACGCTACAGAGCCTTGTCTGTCATTTTTCATCCCGACAAGCAACACGACGAACGCACCAAGGACACTGCTGCCTCCAGATTTCTCGACATCCAGAAGGCTTATGAAGGTGAGATTCACGCACGCTCCCAGGCCCTCATAGTCCCCGTCCTATCTTGACGTGTTCCATCTGTCTCCCCTAACTGTCGCGTGAAATAGTTCTGTCAGATCCGTTTCTCCGGTGCGTTACCAGACCCCCTTCTCTCTTCCACGCCGTTCATACCCCTTCGGTCTTACTCTAACAGACAAGTTTATGATCGCCTGGGTAAGCCTTGTCCGCAGTCCGCCGTTCCTCCCAGGTCTTCTTATAAATCCCCTGTTCCTCAATACTCAGGGCCAGAAGGTCTGAAATGGAAATGGCCCACGGAGCTGCGATCAAAAGATAACGAAGAAGTACGCTCTCGATATTGAAACCCCAATCCAATTTTACTCAGCGAAGGGAAAATCAGATCAAGGCGGCACTGAATGAATGGGAATTTGATCGCCGCCATGACACTGTCGAACAGCTTCTACAGCCTAGAGGCTCCGTTATTTGTACAATCAGTGCCTCTTCCCTGTTCGCGAGCCGCGGTGATTCTACACCGAATTCCAGAAATTTTCTCAACCGCATACGTGGCATTGGCGTTACCAGTTTCGGAGTCCGCCAGAACGTTACGGTCAGATCTCGTCCATCCCAACCCAATCTGATTGATCTGACACACACTATATCCATCTCATCCTGTAGAAGCGTTTAGGTCCCAAAACTACTGTCGCCCTCAGCGGTCATGCTCAGCCAAGCTCACGGAGTATCACTCGTACTCTAACAGGAACTTTGCAGCATCAACTTTCCCCGCGATTCGCGCTAGAGGTAAGCTTCACACGTTCGCGACACCCTTTGGCTCGTCACTCAGGGGACTGTGAATGGCTGCCGTTGCAGTTGACAGCGGGATTTCTGAAGCCTCACATCATTGCCGCAGCGACGACATACAATGACAACGACAATGCCGTTGTACTGCGAACGGGTTTTGTTCCCTCTTTGTGGCGCACGTTACCCCCCTTTTTAACCTTATCTTTTGGTCGGCGATTGTTTCGTCATTCCCCCACCCAGGCATCAGTGACTTGGACGTCAGGGTCGCCTGCTGGCCGTCTAGAATTACATGTGCACTCATCAAAGCCGTTTGATCTAACGTTACCAGAAGAATACACGCTGGCCCCAGACCCCGCAGAACCCATGTTTGACAATGGTCCCGGGTCGATTACTGGCTTCGGCGCGGGTGTTAGATCGTGGTCGTATGGCCTGATTCTTCATGGCCTAGAATCATGCTTCACAGTGAATTATTCCATTTTCCTTCACGAGCTTGCCCTTCGCTTGAAAGCGGGCGTGGAAATTGGTTTACCAGGCGCGGCATATTCCATCTCGGCAACGTGGAATGGAAAGAGGAGTGCCTTTTCTACTGCTGCTGGAGTAGGTAACTGGGGGGTGTTCGTGAGACTTGAGTAAGCCGCCTAATGCTCTATCAGTGTGTTTATTCACTCGATGTGCCGTCAGATTATCGTACCTCCGGCAGAAGTGGACGCTGCCGATCGTTCTCTCGCCAGAGAACAATGACACCTTGGCTTTGTATTCTATCATAATACCTTGCACGGCATTGGTGCTTGGTTATCAATTCATACTCAAACCCCGTCGTCGTGTACAGCGTGCCCTGTACGTTGACGCTTCCCTGAATTTTTGGGGTCTTACTGAACGGGGATTCAGGTACTTTGATGCTGCCCGAAGAGCGCTGAAAGAGGAGAGGTCGGCGGTAATGAGGGTGACTGAGAATACCAATCTCCTTTTGCGAGAGCCTGCGAGAAGACATATGGATGCTGAAAGAGCGATAGGAGGTAACGCTCACGGCAGCATGTAACTTTCCCCTTCTTACCCACCCCCATCAGGACTGGTCATCTTGGAGGCCACTTATGGACCGACGTCTCTGGACAATGAAACAGCGGGTCTTGAAGTAGACGTGACGATACCTCTTCAAGCGCTCGTGCATAATAGTCAGGTATACGTGTCAAACAGAGTACCCAAGGTGATTTTTTTGGAGATCCACTGGAATATTCATATGGCGCTCATTGCTTGCAGTCGGGTATACAGGGATTCTATGACCCTGCTCCCAAGACTCCTAAATCATTACGAGTACGGTACACGTTCCGTGACCAAACGCACTATGCCGAGATTCCAGACTTGGTGCCCATTGTACTTCCATTGCGAGGTAAGATCCGTCCGCATTCTGAGTTTTCAATCTTGACCCTATTTCTTCACAAGACCATTTAGTCGTGTAAGACAATGCGAGGTGGTCCCCAAAATTGTCTACCGACCATCTGGCTCAAGACTGCCGATGGCAGCTCAAGCACCGTTCAGGACATTCGGTTGGAATACTCACCTCTACAGGATCCATTACATTTATACTGTACATACACCCCCCTCATTGCATTACGACAGGACAATACTGCGCAAAGCATAGGGATTCTTTGCGTCCCTCGCCTTGTCACATCAAGGCGGTTGACTTTTTCAAAGTTTGAGCTGTGGTTCATGAACAACACGTCGAGGGTGTTCAATGTTGTATGTCGTCTCTGCACACACCTGGTCATTCCATGCCGAACATTAACGATGGGCACACGAGATCTGCACCGGGAATTGGTATGGTGGCGAAATCGACCCAGGTCCGCAGTGATGTATGGGCGAGGCATGCATGGGGACATGACACTCTTTGAGCTTGAGGCAGAAACGTTCTCTCCAAGTCTGAAAGACGCTATCACAGGATGCACGAACCAATTCCGGTTTAGGACTCTTTCAGATCGTTAATCTCCCCCGCGCCGAGTCAATGAATAAAAAAACCCTGGCGTCAGCGATGATAGTCTTGACGAAAAGGCGATGTATCTGGGTTCAAGATGTAGAGGAGCCCGATTGCCTCGAACTAGCCACCCCCTTCGGATAAATCCACGACCCCAAAAAAGTGCTCCTTGTGTGCGCGTACGTCAACGGGTCCGTAGTACTGCCTTGCTGGTTTAAAAAGTACATCGAGGTACAACGGGCTCCGAAACGGACTTGGCGAGCTGAAACGTTGTTTTATTTGTTTTGTTTTGCCACGGTCATAATGAAAAAGAGAAAGAGAGAAATGCTTTATAGGACGAGTAATCCCCGTTGACAACCCTGAATTTCAAGCTGACCCCGCTGGCAGCTATGTACTGATACAAGGGGAGTGCATGACGCGAGGGTGCTTCCGAATATTGAGAATGGGGGAGGGGATCATTGACCCTTTTCCAAAGTGATTGCGCCCGGGTTCAGCATGTGTGGTGGGAAAAGCGATGGACTCGGAGGTTGTGCCCACCCAAGTAGTCGTGGAGCGAGTGGACGAGGTTATGAACTGGCAAAGCTGGCAGTGGGCACGGCAGACGCGGCAGAGGGTGGAAGAACACGTCCCAAGGGACCACCCGTCATTGGATAGGCCACGAGTTTGCGTGCCACGGAGTCTCGGACATTGAATTGGCATCGACAAAGTGAAACCTTCGCGGTTTCAAGTCGGGAAATGTCCAAGGGGAGCCTCGAGGTATTGTGCAGCCCACGCAAGGTTGGTGGTTTGGGTTCAATAGACAGTCACATCATTGACGAGAGGAGATCTCAGGGGCCACAGGTTCAGCCAGGGAACGCCAGCCGGGAAGAATGGCGGTACGAACTCATTTGGAGGGACAGTTCATCACAGGAAGCGGAAGCCCGCAAGGGTATCGAGCCCGGTAGGACGAAAGCCCACACAGAGTCAGACGGGATAGTCCGAGGGTACGAAAATAACCTATTCCCAGAGGTTACACACAGCCAGGGATCAAAAAAAGATTAGATCTTGGATGGGAGTAGTTTCTTGGCGGGTGATGCATTTTTTTCTTCTCGGAGAACTCCTTGGAAGTAGAGGGTGGCGCAAGATTTGTTTGTCGAAGGAGGACAACAGTTCACGCACGCGAAAAACGTCTAGTGGCGTCTGGACCGCATGTCGCTCTGGTTTCACGCATGGCTCGTGTTCTCGCCGGTGACAGACAGAGAGCAGACTTTGACAGACAGTGGGTGTAGTGACTGTGGCAACCTCCCGTGGGGGGGAAAGGGGGGGGGGGGGGGGGGGGGGGGGGGGG
>QFEM01012050.1:0-12654 GCA_003316205.1 Boletus bicolor
GAGGTGATATTGTTTCTTTGAGAGATGAAAATGGGTTTCATGGTGATGGTGGGAAAATAAACATGGAATGATGGGGTTTATATATGTTGTCTGACACTCAGCTACATAATGGTGACATAATAGAAGCCTTACAAAATGTATGTAATCATATTACAGCATGCTAGGGTCCAATATATGTAATCGAAACTTAGAGTCAAATAACTGTCTGAATGAGTCATTGTTTTGAAATGGCTGCCAGTTCATCAATTCTTATTCACATGTCTTAAAACATTGATGGATAGAAAGCCAAGGGTCAGTGCTTTATTTCATACACCTATATGTTAGGGTAAGGATTAGGGGATATTGGGGAATAACATGTTTAGTGAAAAATGACCAAACATGCAAACAGTTTTTTGAGCCACTGTATACTTTGGAAAACCCCATAAAAATACATAACACAGACAGCTCTGAAGGAGCCATTGGACAAATTAGGCACGCAGTCACTTTGATTGTGGAAATTGCTGGACACTTCAAAACCATAGACACTTATATTTCCAAAATTGGAACCCATCATATGATTATCAGGTATGATTGGCTATATCACCACAACCCTGTCATCCATTGGACCCTCCAAACTATTTCATTTCCTCGTTGCACTCAATATTGTAAAATTATGGGGCTTGGACCCCCAATTCATGGTTCCTCTCCCGCTGTCCTTCATACTATAGAAGACAGACTAAAGGAACAGGTACCAGAGACTTATCACGAGTTCTTGGATGTGTTCTCAGAAAAAGAATCCGAATGCATGCCCATTCGAAAGCCTTGGGATCATGCAATAGATCTCAAGCTGGACTTCATTCCAAAGAAGGGTCGAGTAATTCCCCTGTTGGATGTTGAAATGGACAAAGTTCACACATTCATTGATAAAGAGCTTAAAAAGGGTTATATTACACCCTCAAAATCTCCACAGACCTCACTGGTCTTCTTTATTCCAAAAAAGAATGGCAAAAAATGAATGGTAATGGACTATAGATATTTAAATGAAGGAACCATCAAGAATTCCTATCTGCTTCCTTTAATCCCACAGCTTATTGATCAGCCCGAGAATGCCAATATGTTTACCACCCTAGATCTTCGATGGGGTTACAACAATGTATGGATTAAAGAAGGTAATGAATGGAAGGGCACTTTCATTAGACCCATTGGTGCTTACAAACCCACGGTAATGTATTTCGGGATGACCAACTCATCCCCTACCTTCCAATAAATGATGAATGATATATTTAACGACATGCATGCGGTAGTAATTATTTACATTGACGACTGTATGATATTTATGTCGAAGAAGACAAAGGAGGAACATGAGGAGGTAGTAAAGGAGGTCCTACGTCGCTTACGTGAAAATGATCTCTGCGTAAAACCCTCTAAGTGTTTCTTCTCCAAGGATCAGGTGGACTTTTTAGGAATGGTCATATCTAAAAAGAGGATAGAAATGCAAGAAAAGAAGGTCACTGGGGTTATGGACTGGCCCATTGTTATAACTTCCTCTCTTTTCCCCTATCTTTTTGCATCACATGACTTCACTCACAATCATGTGATCTCTCACACTCTTTCATCAGGTGATCCTACCTTCTCTATCACGTGACCTTCTGCTCTTCCCTGTCACATGATACTCACCTGATCTTCTCACCCCTCTCCTTATCTTCATAGACCATGACGTCATCCTTCTAGACCCTTATCTCTTATCTATGATGTCACACCTCACCCATCACACACAGTATCCATTTCCACTGCCTTCTCTTAATTTCCGTTTCCCCTTTATCCTTTTATATCTGTTTCTTCCCATGACACACTTCTATCTCCTTGGTTCTCTCACACATGTCATACCTCACACACCTTACCCTATACCCTTGTACTTCTATTTCCCATGTACTAGTAGACTCTATATATATGGCCCCTTGGACACTAGGATCGCTAGTTCAATTCTAGTCGTCTTTGGGACCTGCTCTGCGGACCACCTCCTGGTTAGACTCCACTGGTATCAACTCACCTCTCTTTCATTGTTTTATCTGTTGGAGTTATCTCCCACTGTTGGGTAGTCAAATCCCAGTATGGACTAAGCAAGAGGTTCCCTCGGGCCACCGCCTTTCCAGCTGCCGCCTCTTATCTCAGCGAGTTCTCTTCCTTCTTCTCTTTCTTCGTTACTCCTTTGCCTTTCCTCCTCCAGTCTTCCTTCAGTCCAGGCTTAGTTTGTAACACCCGTTCCCACACAGTTGAAGCAACTCCAAGGTTTCCTTGGACTATGTAAGTATTATAGGCATTTCATTTTGGGCTTCACCGAGGTTGCATGCCCCTTGAACCATCTTACCAAGAAAGATGTTCCATTCACATGGGGTCCCAGCCAGCAAGTGGCATTTGAAGCCCTCAAGAAGAAATTTACCACGGCTCCTAATCTAGTGTATCCTAATTGGGATCAGGGAGTTTGGGTAGAAACCGATGCCTCAGATATTGCCACAGGAGCTGTGCTCTCAACTCTATGTAGCAATGGTAACTGGAGGCCAATTGCCTTCATTTCTCATTCCTTTGATAGTGCTGAGCACAATTACCCTATCTATGACAAAGAATTACTTGCAGTCATTCGGGTGCTGGAAGAATGGCATCATTATCTTATTGGTCATGAACGATTTGAAATCTGGACTGACCACAAAAACTTGGAGTATTGGAAAAAGCCACAGACACTTAGCGGTCAGCAAGCCCGATGGCATGCGGTTTTATAGGAATTTAATTATGTTTTTGTTTACAAGCCTGGTGCTTCTAATGGTCAGGCGGATGCACTCTCTCGTTGCCCAGACCATGGGGAGGCTGTGCAGGACCATAATGCCAATATCACGGTCTTGCCTCCTTCTGTTTTCATTAATTCTGTCGCTCTTTCTTTCAACTTTTATTTGGAGTTGGAATCTGAGTCTGCCTCCTTGGGGGTGGACGCAGTGAACAACTTCCTTTTTGATGCTTCTATAAACATTTTCAAAAATAACAAAAACAAAGTCTTTGTTCCTCTTTCCTTACATACCTGTCTTCTTACTTTATGCCATGATTCTCCCATTGCTGGTCATGGCAGTCATGCCAAAACTATTCACACTTTAACTCATTATTTCTCTTGCCCTGGTGTTACAAAGGACGTTAAACAATATGTAGATAGCTGCCAAGTGTGCGCCCTCACGAAGGGTGTTACGACAGCTGGGAGGCTATCATAATGGGGCCTTCACTGGACTAGGATGTTGCTTAGGGGTGATGATGCAGTTAGCACTTAGGGGATTCCTATAGCACACAAGGGAGTACTCAAGGGGATTCCTTAGTACGGGACGAAGGAGTGCTCAAGGGGATTCCTTAGCATGAGGGACGAAGGAGTCGCTTGGAGAGCGACGACACAGAAGTTCGACTAGGGTTATACCTGTAGGCCAACGAAGGTTCCTTTATGAAGGAAGAACAAGAAGCGGTCACTTAATAGTAGACCGGAGACTTAGGACAAAGGGGTAAAGGCGTGGATTGCCTTAGTGCAGATCGAGATACAATGGTAAGTCGAAGGAGGTCTAAGCTAAGGAATTGTATCGTAAAGAGAGGGTTTATATACCCCTGGATACGTGCACGGGCCAGGTGCGGGATACCTCAGGATCAGAATAAACTGTGGGATAACGCGTATGGAATCGGGAGAAGTGCGTATCCTATGTATCGTGATAAACTGGATCAGAGAAAGAAGAGAAGCTAGGACACGTGCATGGAGCATGCAAAACACGTGTCCAACTATCGTGGGAACGATCAACGAAGTCGCGAAACAATTGGAAGATACCTCCGGTATGGAACAGGTGGAAGCTGGAGGCAGAGAAAAGGAAAGAAGTTCATGGGGCGGGCGAGTGCATGAAGGATGCGTACATCGGATGCTGGTAGTACAAGCAGACTGAGTCGACGTAGCAAGTGTAGAAAGGAAAGAAAAGAAATAGAGAGTCGTAACAAAGGGTAAGCAAAAGGCACTGGCAGGAAAACTTATGTATTCCTCTTCCCACTGCAAAACATCCATGGGAAGATTTATCAGTTGATTTCATCATGGTTTTACCCAAATCTCATTTGTTTACGGCTATTTGCATTGTAGTAGATTGCTTCTCCAAAGAAGTGGTCTTTATTCCCACACATGACACTTGTTCTTCTTTGGACTTAGCAGTTCTATTTAGGGATCATGTATGGTGTACACACAGGCTCCCTTCTTCCCTCATTTCAGATCGTGGACCCCAGTTCATATCTGCTTTTACCCAGGAGCTCTGCAAGCTTCTAGGAATTCACCAAAAAGTTTCCACTGCTTATCATCCACAAACTGATGGGCAAATGGAGTGTGTCAATAGAGATCTAGAACAATATCTCTGCGCTTACGTTGGAAAGAAGCAGCACGAATGGGCAGATTGGTTGAAGATGGTACAATTCTCCCATAATAATACCATAACCACAGCCACTGGTTCCATCCCTTTCAGTGTCACTCATAATTATGCCCCTCGCATGGGCTTCAAAGGGAAATTAACTGGCTTTGCAGGAGAAATGGGTTGTTCCTACAAGGAAGTAGAAGCAGCATTAGAAAAAACATGTGATAGAATGGTCGCTGCTTCAGAAAAGAAATGTTCAGAAGCACCAGAATATTCTGTTGGTCAGCAGGTCTGGCTATCTATCAATAAACTCCACCTCCCCTATACAGCAAAGAAATTAACCCAAAAATGGATTGGACCCTATGCTATTTCCGCAGTCCTTTCTAATGCTGTTACCTTAAAACTTTCCCACACTGTGCGAATTCATCCCATGGTCAACGTCCTGCACATCAAACCTTATTGGGAAACCTTACCTGGACAGCCCAAAGTTTGTCCTGACACCATTGAGATAGACCAGGAAGGGGAAGAACAATTCAAGGTAGAGTTTTGTTATGAACTAAGCCAAGACCGAGTGAGAAAGGAAGGGGATTGGATAGAGAGTAACGCATGAAGAGAAAAGGAAGAGAGAACTCGCGAAGTAATGAGGCAGCGGCGAATACGGCGGTGGCCCGAGGGAACCTCTTGCTTAAGTTCATACCGGGATTTGACTACCCGACGGTGGGACCAATGTCCGACGAAGATGAAACAATGGTGATGAGGTGAGTTGACACCAGTGGAGTCAAACCAGGGAGGTGGTCTGCAGAGCAGGTCTCAAAGACGACTAGAATCGAACTAGCGATCCTAGTGCCAATGGGCCTGTATATATAAGATCACTATAGTACATGGGAATACAAGTACAAAAGGAGTAAAGGGCATAGGGTATGACGTAGTGTGGGATAACCGAGGAGATAAGAGATACGTCATGGGAGTAAACAGATATAAAAGGATAAAGGGGGAACGGAGATTAAAGAGGGGAGGCGTAGAAGCGTACCGCATGTGATGCGTGAGGTATGACGTCAGAGATAAGCGATAAGAGATAGGGAGTCTGGACCGAAGTCTGGACTGATGACGTCAGGGTCTACGAGATAAGGAGAGGGGTGAGAAGAAGTATTAGGTGATATCACGTGATGAGGAAGAGCGGAAGGTCACATGATAGGAGTCTAGGGTCACCTGATAAAAGAGTGTAAGTGATCACGTGATCGTGAGAAAAGTCACGTGATGCGAAAAAGAGAGGGAAAAGAGAGGAGTTATAACAAGTTTGTTGCAGCTTCACGTCTCAAGAACCAGAAGTTGGAGTATTTGGTACATTGGAGAGGGTACAACGAAACAGATTGTACATGGGAATCAGCTGACATTATTAACACCGCCCCTTTGGCTGTCACTAATTTCCACAAAAAGAATCCATCTGCTCCTCACAAACTCCACAGACTTACCACTTCCTTGTTCTCATCTCTTTTCTCTCCTTACAAAAACTTCACCAAATCTGTCCCTTCCATGACTTGCCTGGAATTCAAGTCCTAAAAAGGGGGTAGTGTTATAATATGAACATTTTCAAACATTTTCAGACTTGTCCTCTTTCCTTTTTCAGTCATGTGATCTGTGCACGTGACTGTGGGAACCAGCACATGACTAGGTCTAGAACTGATGATGTCATGCCTCATGGTAACCATGACCTTTTAATTTCCACTCTTCTCACACAGCCCCTTTAATCTCCACTTCTTCTTTCCCATGCCTTACTTCTTTCATCAGTCTATCTATAGTATTTCCTCTCATGCACAGCATGGTCTGTGCGCATGCCTGTACAGTATATAAACTAGAAATCTACAACTGGATCTCCAGTCTAATCCATTTGCTCATTTGCTTTACTGGTCATTGCCTGGTGGACTTGTTCCCCTTGTAGGCCTGCATCAGACGGAGATGACTACTCCTCCTCCTTTTCATCTCCCATACCTCATTATCTTTTCTCGCCAGAAGTTGTGTACTCTGCAAAGCATCAAGCCTTGTGGTTTTTCTTGTTGTTTGCAATGGGATTATAACACTACATATGTATGACTCTCTATTTCTTTTCTTCCTTTTCTACACTTGCTACGATTACTCAGTCTACTTGTACTACCAGCACCTGGTGTACGTATCCTTCGTGCACTCGCTCGCCCCATGGACTTCTTTCCTTTTCTCCGCCTCCAGCTTCCTCCTATTCCATACCAGAGGTATCTTCCAGTTGTCTCACGTCTTCGTTGATTCTTCTCACGATAGTCAGACACGTGTTTCGCATGCTCCATGCATGTGTCCCTACTTCTCTTCTTTCTCTGATCCGGTTTATCACGATACACAGGATACGCACTTCTTCCGACTCCATACGCATTATCCCACGGTTTTCCCGATCCCGCGATATCCCACACCTGGCCCATGCGCGTATCCAGGGGTATATAAACCCTCTCTTTTACGATACAATTCCTTAGCTTAGACCTCCTTCGATTTACTTCAGGCATCTGGGTAGTGGTCCTGACTGGTCCTGACTGGTCCTGACCATCGGCTACTGTCGGCTAATGTTAGCCGTTTTGCTGAAGTACCCTTGTATCTCGATCTGTGCTAAGGCAATCCACGCCTTTACCCTTAGTTCTCCTCTCGTCGTCCTAAGTCTCTGGTCTACTATTAAGTGACCGCTCCTTGTTCTTCCTTCATAAAGGAACCTTAGTCGGCCTACGGGTACAACCCTAGTTGAACCTCTGCGTCGTCGCTCTTCAAGCGACTCCTCCGTCCCCGTGCTAGGAAACCCCTGAGCACTTCCTTGTCCCCGTACTAAGGAATCCCCTTGAGTACTCCCTTGTGCGCTTGTAGGAAATCCCCAAGTGCTAACTGCATCGTCGCCCCTAAGCGACATCCTTGTCCAGCGAAGGCCCTATTACAATAGCCTCCCGGCTGTCTTAACAATATACCTACTGACTATTTGTATCAGGGTCTATCAGTATGTATATAGCTTAGATCAGGATAATATCATAGAATGGAATGGAGAGTGAGTAAAGGACAATAGACATTACCCGTAAAATGATGATCCACAGGTTGGTACAAACTAAGCAGAATATAGAAGAAAAGGGTATGGTCCATTGACGTGATTATCAGTCCCGAGATTTGGTATGGCAGCACGCACGCTTGCACACTCCAACAAGAGATTCCCCATTGCCTTATCATTTCTTCTCATGGATCTACGATCCTTTTATCACTATCACAGCCTTCCTTTAATCTCTGTGCTATGCTGGCTAATATTAACCTTCCATTGTGATGCCTCATGCATCACCATATGTTCACACTTCTCTTCCATTATGCCTCATGTCTGCTTCCATTCTACATAGCCCTTAAGGCTGTATGGTCTATTATGGTAACCCTATATCCTATGCCAAAATATGTACAAACACCCATGTGGTATATAAACCCTGCAACTAGCAGCCAAAGAACTCCAGTTCAGTTCTCTTGGTCTTTCCTCTAAAGATCCTTGAGTGCAAACTCATTCCTCCATTACTCCCTCTGGTAGTTTATATTGTCTAGTGCAACCTAAGAGGCTTACACTTTAGGGTTGTTTCACTGGGCTACTAGGGCAAAGGGGAATCTAAAATAAGGGTGAAATGAAAGATAAGAGATGTGATCGGGGTGAATCGCCAATGCATGTGAAATGTATATAAATAGGAGGGCAAGGGCACCTCGACCTCACGTAATCTAGGGCTTATTAGGCTGCCATAATGCCCTGAGAATGGCAGCCTAATTAGCCTGCGTTTCCCTTATCCTGCCCACCTCCAATAGAACTTGTCAATAAATATCTTAATTCCAAATTAGTCAATACCTACATAGGGTAGTTTTGGGAACCGCGTTAGCCGGACAGCGGTGTCTGCTGACGTGATACATGTTCACATTGTGAAGGCGCGCGTCCCGGCCCGGTGTAGTGCTTGTGGTGTCCCGAAGCAGCGCTCGTAGTGGCACACGATGAGCGCGATGGTTGGCAGTGCCCACCTCAAATTCTACTTAAATTATTTAATTCCTCATTTACATACTATTTGCGTCGCTTATACGAAGAGCGCCATGTGATGCGCTCCCAAATGAGTGCCAGTGAGCTCGTCGTCTGTCACCGCGCCGAGCTATGTGGCTGACGTGGCAACTCAAACTTGCCACATGATTTGGTTTGTACCTGTCATGTAGCTACGCGAAGTCGCTTAACGGGACTGGACATGGCAGTTGTCACATGGTCAAAGTTCGTTTATGATGCTCCTTCCCCTTAGCCCTTTTCCCACCCTTCCTTTTCCCCTCCCACTGTCTCTGTCATCCCGTCATCGTCGTTCCTGCCCCCGTCTCAGCATCAGCGTCATGTGCTTACGTTGCCCTTCTGCGCTTCCAGCCAGGAATGATCAGTAGGGTATGCAACACACCCTCAATGTGTCCGGCTACCAACCACGAGGCGCAGCATATTACTTAAGGGCATCCTTCTCTCTTCAACCCTTACCCGCAACCCCCCATCTCGTGCTCTCACCACTGCCATGTGTAAGGGAGTCTCCCGGGCATGTGATCTGGTCATTGGCTCCAATTGATCAGGGAGCCGTGTGCAGCTTCACACCCTCTCATCCACAGCGTGTGTGCAGGAACAACAGTGTCGTGAGGAAAGGTATGTGTTGAATACTTCAGGTCAGCTTCCTTCCAATCTGCAAGAATTTTCCATGATGCTTCCTATAGGCCTTGGCAATGAATCTCACAAATCGCTGGCAGCTCTATGAGATGACAGTTTCCCTGTGGATGAACACCAAGTCGACTTCCAGTTCAACGATATCACAGGAAATGAAAGCGGGCAATCCGTGCCTGGAGAAGTGTCAGAGAGTGAATCCTTCATGGCAGCTGTTCACGATGTTGTAGAAAAACCATAAGTAACCCAGGTATCAATCAATCTAAACTCACATATTACAGATGGTACAAGTATAAGGATGGGCGCACATGGCAACAGCGTCAAGCCCGGTTACAGGCCAACTGGTCCCCCCTTGTGAAGGAGCTCATTGCTGCCTATCTGGAGTGGAAGGGTCCTCGTACTCCGCCATCACCAGTGGATCCACCTTCATCAATTTATGACTTTTCTATTCCCGTGCTTGACGTCTTTGGAATGCAAGAAACCGCCACTATCAGGCGGTCGGAAGATGGTGCTAGCGCTGCTACAGCACTCGTTCTTCATGGATACATGCCTTGTTCACCTACCTCCCCTGTGCTTGCCATCTTGCTCCGTTCTCTTGAGCTCTATCGTCATATCCGTCTATGCAAACCTTCGTTTAGTGTTGAAGCGTTCATCAAGGTCATCTGTGACCTGTATAATGTACGTAATTTCTATTCAATGTCGGTAGCTTTGCTCACACATCCTTAGCGACCTTACGCTCGCCATTATCGCCATCAATTAGCAAATGCTTTCGACACTTATCTCATTGTTCTTCGTGAGGTGGAGAAACAGGTCCACGAGCTGCTTGGTCAATCTTCAGACAACTGGCGTGTTCTGAATGCTTGTCCCCCCTGCAGCTTTAAGGTATGTTTTGCTTGCTTTCGCGTGTCAACTCAACTAATCCATGAAGCTTGAGGGTGAGGCAGAGTTACGGTATTGTCGGATGATTGCAATTGATGGGAACAATTCACTCTCACGTGTGGCACCGCTTGGTAACCGCCAAGCGGGTGATGAATGTCATTTCATTTCCAATTACTTCCTTGATCCTGACTATGTCAACTCTTACACGGATATCACCTCGCCCCCCACAGATGAAGCAACCTCACGCTCAGCTCAAGCCAATGATGCAGTTGATGGCTGCACGGACAATTGGAAGGCGGCTGCTGAAGACATGATGAAGAAGTCATGGGGGATTTTTGATGAAACAGGAATCTTTGCCTGTGCTTGTTGACATGATTCGAAGTGGAGAATTGTATGTTTGATGGTGCCGTAGATGCTGTGTTGTATGTACTCATCATTTTGTGTAACAGATTCAAGTCCCCTCTTTCAATTGTTAGCCGTGCCGTTGACGTTCTCAGCCCCCAACTCCTCATCGGTTACAACATTGGCTGTAAACTGGCCACAACCATTGCGTCGTCGCCAATTGGTGCAAAATTTGAGGAATCGAAGAGTCGGATGTGCATGGATGCATTCCATGGATATACCCACAACTACACATGTCAAGACTGCAACCACCCGAATGTCATTGAAGGAGCAGGGCTCGAGGACTTGTCAACCATGGAGCGTATCTTTAGTGCCTCCAACCAGCTTGCACCTGTCATACGTTATGCAACCGCCTACAACCGCCGCACGTTCATTGATATGTTTTTCCAACAGTGGGACGAAGACAAGTACGTAAACTTGGGCAAGATGCTGTTCGACAACTACTGCCAGGCACTCCGCATTATCAAAGATGATGGCTTCGCACTTGAGCAAGCCAAGATATCGCTGCAAGTTGGTGACAAGGATCTCCAGGTCTGGTGTGTTGAACAGTCAAAGTACCTGGATACGTTGGGGCAGGAATCTGAGTGGGATGCTCATGCAGTTGCATATGTTGAGATGTTGCAAAAGCTCAGGGAGGCACGGTAAGCACAACGCTCGCTTCAGGATAAGCAAACTCAACGTAACATTTAGTGCACAAAAAGAAGATACCTGGAGATCGTTCCTGAGCACCGTACCCGAGAATTATGTGTTCATAATGCCTGAGTCCTCCTCCATGTCCAACCATACCTATTCCACCAACCTCTCTCAAACACGCAAGCTCGAAACCGCCCGCCGTCATGCAACAGAATGCTTCAATGTCCTTCTTGCTGATGTTGCAGCCATGGCACTCAAGATGGGTATTACGCGAACATGGGAACTGACCGATGAGCCGTACGTCGAGACTATGAAATATATTCGTCAACAGCAATATTACTGTGCACTCAGAGATCTGCAACGACTGGTCGTCCTCTGCCTCATGGAGTTGCACAAGATGAACCTTGGACAAGCCGGTTTGTTTTTTCTTTAATATTTCACTTTGTTTCGATTAATTGCTTGCTAGGGTATTGTATGCACACTCAAATCGCTAAATCCCTACAGAGTCGATGTAAGGCCATCCAGAACGCAATCAAGACTTATAACAATGCCGCCGCCGCCCTAGAACCTCCTGCACCAGCACTTGAATGGTCGCGGGTATCACATTACGGATTTCTAGAAGAATTCACTCTTCTGAAGGAATCACGGCAAGATGTGAGGACACGGCCATGGGCTCAACCTGCCATACGTGAGGCCATGCGCCTTGCGCTTTGGGTTGAACGAGCCAAGGAGGAGATCACATGCTGTAACATTGAACTTCGACGGCTCCATAGTGTGATCGACACAGAAAATCAGTTCTTATGCAAAATCTGCAAGCATGTTCAGGACGAAAGGCATCTGTTACAAAGGGAAACCGAAGTGTTTGCACAGCACTGGATGCGCATAAATTCTCATTTGCTTTCATACATATACCGCACATTCGAATTGGCTGGCTTTACTGGGAACAAGACAATCAGAAGGAAGGTAGGTGTGGAGTCTATGGAACAGAGCGGATCGTCAGGGAGTGTGGACAGCAGAGGTCAGATCGCTGATGAAGAAGACACAGTCGAAGGGGGAGATAATGAGTGGATTGACGTTGAAGAGGAGGAAAATGGAGAAACTGTCGGAAGGATTGTAGACTACATCTCAGAATTACCGGCATAGCAGACACTAGCTCTGTTCCTTGTTCTTATCATGTCTCTGCTTCGTGAATTCCAGTGATGATGATTATTCTGATCACTGTTCTTCTGACGGTTGTTTGAGCGTCCGTTCCAAATCAGGCACGGATTGATTGATTGCGCAGCATCGCAACCAACAAGAAGTCCAAGTCTTTGATGCTTCGGCAGCAGCTCGTCCTTTCCACTTGCAAGTGTCTACCTGTAGTATGATATATGCTGTCCTCGGAGGGCCGGAGGCGGGGATAACACACAAAAGGTGATTAACCACTTCAATTGAAGAAAAGTTCTTATCGTAAGTTTATATTTCTAGGCCGTTCATCGCATCCGGCAAAAACATTCCACCATTTCCCCTCGTTGTCACCTGCCACTCCGAAGCTGCTGCCACGGACGTGATGCTCCTTCAGCCCTTAGTCCTGGAGCTGAACGGTGTTATAATATGAACATTTTCAAACTTTTTCGAACTTCAACTTTTCTTTCTTTCAGTCACGTGATC
>QFEM01012214.1:0-12210 GCA_003316205.1 Boletus bicolor
GATCCAGCAGGCCTCGACGGACATCATTGCATGCGAGACCCGCATCATCATCCAGCGGCACCATACACGTGCCCATAAAGGAATGTCTCAAGACGGCTTCACCGTATCCACCACCCGAGTTAGTAGCCTGGATGCCATGTAATGCACAGCACTGACGGAGAATGTCGAAGTCGGAATGGAACACGATCCAAGCGCACGGATTCTTCTTGCCGGGAAGCCTCCTTAAGGACAGCTCCAGACGGGACGCCATGATCTGCACCCGAGTCGACAGAGACACACCCAAGATGGGGGGAATTGTTCGTCAAAGACTCCTCGGCGTTCGAGGGAACAACATCATCACGACAATCATGCTCGGCAAAAGGACAGTTATCAGTAACAAGACAAAAAAGGGACATCCACTGACGACCCGCTACAAGATCACAATCTATCTCTTCGACATCAACAGGGACTTCCGCCGTAAAACCCGTCCCAGAGTATGGGGCCTGAACAATCGCGTGCGTCAGAATTGGTCCCTGAGGAAAGTGTGACGCGACAGCCGGGGAGATGAGGCAATGCTCGACCGCATCATCGAAGCGTCCGTTTAGTCGCATGAAGGAAAACAGAGCAACCGCAAGGCACGGAACAGAAGCGATTATAAGGACAACGAAACACAAGGGTTGGCGTAAAGGATCCGAGGGGGTTTCCCAAAGAGGCCAAGATGTAAATATAAATAAATATAAATGTCAAATTCCATGCCAAACGAAAGAAAAGAAAAAAAAAACAATGGACGGTCGCTCTACTACCGTATCGGGAAATTTACGTAAGTCAACGAACTGACATAGTGACACAGCACTCGCTGAAACATTGGAAGTGTTCTCTCAGATCCAGAGCGCTGGTTTTCCGTTCAACCGTCAGGGAGAAAACCAACTGAACTGGCGCTCGAGCACAAGACGACTTACAGATGCCTTCCATAGCCGTGCGCTCTCTCGCGCTTGAAGGAACTCCACGGGGATGGAGGGCAATTGCAGTCCCACCCTCAGTAGTGCTTGGCTACGAACGCGCATTGATTTCTCAAAGGGAGCCGCGCTGGATTTTAGTGTGACTCGTCCGTCGGAATCAAGACACTCTTAGACTAGTGGCATTTCCGACTCATTGCGGCCTGCCGCTGCCATATGATACGTGCGTGCCAGCATGGACGTCGTGAACACCTGCTGGCTAGACATGGTGCTCTGGAATAGTCGACGGTACTGCGAGGCGACGTTCTGAACTTCCTTAATATTGGCTCCACATCTCCGTCGTGTTCTGCGACTCGTGCGAAGACCCGTCACTAGCCATACGAACCACTGGGCCACGGAGAAGCAGACAACATCACTGACGCGATAACGTTCAGCACCACGCGGTTCCACGAACGCAGTACGTGCAATTTTCCGTCGAGATTGTCTTAGCGTTGACCGGAAGGGATTTCACAAGCGGCATGTCTGGTCTGTATTCAGCCGTGCATCCCGCGTGCGGCATTCTTGTTGGTCGTTCGTTCGTACAAAGTACAATCAAAGTTATCATTAATATCATTATTCTAATAGTTCGCACCGCAAAGGCATGGTATCGTCCTTGTATGGTCCCTTTCATTTCGCGGAGACCGGGCGGATATTGTGCGTTTTCCACCTACCAGGTCGCGACAGGTATGTCATACTATCATCCATTAAGATGTTCTCTGGCAAGCCCCGTCAACGATGGGGCCAACCTTATTTGCATGGTGATATTGAATCACCCACGGCGGCGTTCACGCCGCTTAAATGGGCCCATGCAAGGCCATCGGACCCCAAATTTCGTTGCACGTAGCAGGCTATGGGTCCTAAGTTGCTCACTGACAGTCTCATCCTCCTCGCAGCTGTACATTATGTATCATCCACCACTTACTCGCTATCGAACAGCTTGGCCGGCCAAAGTTTCATCAATGCGTTCACTTGGGCGACGAATCCAGATCCTAATTGGGGACGTGTGTATGTACGCCTCTCGTCGATGGTATTCAGTTCTTTGACGCACGTCGCTTGTAGAAACTATGTCGATCTCGCGACAGCACAATCCAAGGGTCTTGTGTCCGTATCTGGGAATCAAGTCACATTACGCGCAGACAGAACCACGAAACTCACTTCAAGTGGACCGGGACGCGATTCGTTTGATTTGGTGTCCAAAAATCAGTATACCACTCATGTCGCCATGCACGTGTTTTTACCCGTGATGTCTAGTTAATCTCACACATCTCATAGTTTTGACATTGTTCATATGCCTGAAGGTTGTGGCACTTGGCCAGCTATTTGTACGTTTCCTGCCCACTTCGCCGTGATAATATCTCACAGGGCTCACACGATTGTCTGCACAGGGTCAGTTGAACTGTCGTCTTTCCCTTTCAGCGTTACTCACTTGGAGTAACAAATGAATTTTTTAGGGTATCTCCTTTCCCAAAATCCATTTATAAATTGGGCTGACAGTTAATTTCTTGCAGGAACTTGGCTCGAACTGGCCTGACGGGGTATAGCTTCGTGGAACTCTATGACGCATGCGCTAAGATGGAACGCTTTAGGGAGAAATCGACATCGTAGAGGGTGTCAACAATCAGTCCCCTGATCTTATCACCTTACACACGAGCGCAAGTTCGTCCTGTCGTCCACTATCTACGCGCGCCGATCTCCTGATTTTCCAACCTTAGATTGCACGATGCCTTCGTATCGAGTGATGAGCGGGTGAATAAAGATGCCCTATTGCATCTATCAGGAATGTGTTCACCATGCCACGACAGAACGAGCCAAGGAACCAATTGTAATGTGTACGAAACGGACAATACGTCTTGCGGTGTCTCGGTCGCCGCAGCGAACAGTTTTGGTCCGTCGTTCAATTCGGCCGGTGGAGGATGGTAGGTCCTACTTCCACATTATATCGACGGGATGACCCCGGAAAATGCTAGGTATGCGATAGAGCGCACGTCCTCATTTATCAAGGTCTTTTTTTGGGCGCGGAAGAATGCGTCTATCCCAAAAGACTTGTCAAGTCCTGGTTCGACGATCGACACAGACAACTGGGTATGGGGTGAACGTTTGGAGGGCGGACAAGACGCTAAGACTTTTTAAAAAATCGACAGGGGACACCTACGGCATACTTTCCGAGCAGCATCAACTGTGATTTTACGACCCATCTCAGTCCGTTCAATATCGTGATAAACCTCGACTTTTGTACGTGGGTTTTCCGCGGCCTCGGTCACAAGCACGACGAAATGGCGTTCTCATCGATCCCTCTTATATGTAGGTGGCGCATGGGCCGGAAACTCCCAACTTTACAGCGCGGCTGGTTGTCCGTCGACCTGTGCTGGTCAGTCTTTGTTCATGCGCGAAAGCTCGTAATCTCAACCTCTAAACCTGGTAGATTATGTAAATTCTAATCCCTCTGCGTTTCAAAATGCCTACTTCACGTTCAACGCTTTGACTATTTACAAGTAGACGGGGGTAGGGATTGTTTGTCGAATAGTTTGTTTTCTGGGGTATATTCTTGTGCCAACAGTACTTGGGGGCAGAGATATTTATCTTTTGGTCTTTTTTTCGGTTGGATGTAAATTTCTTGGTGGCGCTCATTGATCGACATCCTTTGTGTAACTGTCTCGATCTCGACCGTGGTACACTGGTACACGAGAAAAGGGTCTTGGTCATACGTGACATCACCTGCATAGAAATAAGTGCTGGTCAGTTTCTCGTCTCTCATGGCCTTGACGCCCCGGAAACGAAGTCTGCAGAGTAAAACTCGCCACTGCAGGGAGAGAGCGTCGAATATGGGAAAAGTGCACGAAAGTGTGCATATGTATAGTGGCTTGGGTGGAGGCGGATTTTCCGATCGAATGGCGTTCGCGTTTTCATGTATATCGCAACGAGCGGATGAAATCCACGCGTGGGATCGGATGGTCCAAAACTAGGTGGATCAGTGGCAAGAAAGAAACACGGATCGAGAGACGAGGTGCAGGCACTGAGGATGTTCATCGACGAAATACGACAACATCTGGGATAGCATTGATGACATACCTCTGCTAGGGGATCCGTGCTGTTCACGCAGGTGTTGCCAAGTATCCACAACATAATGGTGGGTATCCGATCCGAATGTCAAGAGGTTGTTCGATGCTCGCTTCCGACCCGAACCCGAGCCCACTCATGTCCTGGGTGGTGTCTTTCGCGCGAAGCGCTTCCTGGTACACGAAATCGGCGCTCAGAGGTCTATCGGGGCAACGCGTCCACGTCTGTGCAAGCACTTTCATCAGAGACACGTGGACCGTCAGACTTGCCGCGAGTATTCGCAAGAGCATGTGTTTGGATTCTGTTCTTCGTGTCAATCTCGGATCAAGCAGGACCGATAAAGACGGACGTACCCATGCTACTCAAGTCAACAAGGATACCCTACAGAACCGCATTTGGTCTTGTCATCTAGTGCCCGTAAACTCTGGTCATATAATCCCTCAAACGAGCACGTAGAGGACGACACCAAGGCTCCACGCGTCGACCTCGAGAATGATATATACGTGAATAGATCTAGGTGGAGCAGATGGTCAGTTACGATATGGCAACCGACCCAGCTGGTGGGGTCGACACAGTGCGGTGCATGAAGTTGTTGGTATCACAGCGCACATGAGTGTTCTGGCCCCCAGTGGTGGGAGACTTGCCACGTATCCACATTAGTGAAGATGAGGTCATTTCCAAGTGCATTAAGCTCAACGAACGGTCCAGGGGACAACACCTTGAGGTGTGGTTTCAGCGTGGAATTCGTGTTGTCCTCGGATAAGTATAAAAAAGGGTCTTCACGTGAGATGTTGATCAGAAGCAAGATGAGTAGCCTGGAGTCTGGACGTTGCTCTGAATCAGACCGGAAAGCGACTTTGACAATTTCTACGATAACGCTCCACGAAACCTCAGTTGTGATGATCCGGGGTGAAGGCTGGAGATGGAATGGCCAGGAATGGCGCGTAACGAGAAAAAAGCCCGACGGCACTGCTTCAGAGAGAAGCGTCGAGAATAGAACTCGATTCAGAGGAGAGAAAACAACAACAACCGGACCCGCTTCTCATGGGATTCTTGCTTTCTGTCTAGTACATTCCTCTGGCGTTAGAGCCTACAGGCGTTCCCTTGAGAATTGTCCCGCGTCTGAGGGTCTAAGAAATCGTGTGTGGGAATCATCAACCTGCCTGCTGGATAAAAATCCCATTGTGGATATATAAAACCGTGACACCGGACAAGATGGCTGCGTCCCTATCAGATTTCAATTTGTGTATGCATGGTGCAATGGAAACGTATACCTCCCTGGGGCAGTAAGCGAGAATAGAGCATTGCACCATTCGGGGAGCTTGCTCTTGGGTTCCTTGAACGGTTGATCAGGGAATTGTACGGAAAAAGAGCATGACTGGGCGGTATGTGCAAATCTGGCCTGGTGGAGGTTGAGACGACGGATTGGCAGCAGAAGGACTTGTCCAAATTAGGAACGGTGTAGTGCGGCCGCGCAAGTGGGTTCAAAGCTTGAACTCGACCTCTCTGCCATTTCCCATAACCCACTCGGTCCGTGCCTCCTTCTCCTCAACCACAACTATCCCCGATCCGCGTCCATCCTTTTACTCTTCCTCCATCCATCACATTTTCCTCCTCATGTCCCTCAGCGCCCTCCCGTACGATCTTTTGTTTAACATCGCGCAATATCTTGCCATCGACGATATCCACAATCTTCAAGCGGTAAGTACCCCAACCCGTCCGTGCGCCATCTCGTCGGTCTACATTGCTCACTCGGATCGTTCTGGATCACAGACCTGCAAATCGCTTCGAGCATTTACTCTCACTCGACCTGTCTACCGTGCGCTTGCACATGGCTTACTCGCTCGCTCTCGGCCCTTGCCACTTCCAGCTTTCCAACGCCTCTCGGACCTCTCTACCCAAAATCTCATCAAGGCGGTCGACAGAGCCCATAGTTTTGAAAGGGCTTGGAGAGTCCGTGCGCCTCGTCCCGCAAGGTCTCCTTTTTCTTTGTCCCCACTCCCTTCCACCTCATCCAACAGACCCGGCCAATGGTACACAAAGATATCCGCGCCACCAAACGAAGAGATTGATTGGTTATCACCGATAACATCTTCATATACCCTTTGTGCAACCAAGAGCGGTCGTGTCA
This sequence comes from Boletus bicolor, assembly GCA_003316205.1. Lineage (NCBI taxonomy): Eukaryota > Fungi > Basidiomycota > Agaricomycetes > Boletales > Boletaceae > Boletus > Boletus bicolor. Next base: position 6,163 of record QFEM01012214.1, read on the forward strand.
TATGCTGGGACGTTGCACGCGACGTCTGTCTCGCAGAATGGGACCCGCGGACGCTTTCCGCGCAATGTGGCAGCGGTGAGCGTGTTTCCAAAGATAGCCACAGGATAGATCGACGCAGGTCAGTGGAAGACGGCGACGGTAATGACGATGGTCAAGAAGACGTAGAGGCAGAAAAGAAATGGGAATTATGGAAGTGCCGCGTCGAATTCGACGAACGAGCAGTATACTTTACGATGGCAAGGGTTCTCGAGGGGTCGTAAGTGTATCACTGCACACTCATGCGGTGTTCTAATCCAGCTCAACAGCTATGATGACAACCGAGTAATGGAGTTTGTTCTCATGAAACTTGCCTTCCCCCCAGAAGTGCGGGATTATCCCTCTCCGTTGTCCCAAACATTGTCGTTCACTTCGGAATCTCACTGTTACTCTCCCTCCAAGAGTCCAGCGAACTCTCCCCCACCTTCGTCCCAGGGATCATCCCCACAAGACTCAACCCTCCATACATCCTGCACGGCTACAGATTCTACCTACCCTACACGTTCGCCCCTGTCCACGCGGACCACGTCACCTCTTCCTGATTGCACAGAGTGTTATCGAGAGACGCCGACGCATAGTATTTGCCCCTGCGCAGCACACTCGGTCTATCCAGCCTATCCTGGGGGTCAGTTTACAGGCACACGAAGTTCTTTTCGCGCCGGGTTTCTTTTTGAAACTCCTTCGCAGCCTACACTCGAACACAAACCTATATTTTTCCCGTTGACATCCTTTCATACAACCGGAGTAGTTATGAACGTATTTTTACTGGATCCACCGCGTCGCCTCTTGAGCGCTTTCGTATGGGTAGCGAGCAGTAACACGATCGGTGAGTAACTGAAAGAACACGGGTGTGTTTCACATATTCATATTGATTCCCCTCTAGGGTTGTATGTTTTACTGGATTGGGCTCAAGATGAATATGTTTTCGTGGATACTGGTGTTGGCTGTGTAAGTTCCGTGCCTCATGGTTCTCCTGACACACTAAACAACTTTCTAGCTTATATCTTCGAATTGGTCTTGCATCTTACACGAGGACCAAATAGTCATTCACTCGGAAGAAGCAGACGCCGCTTACCAACACTTTTATCCTCTCAATATCCTTCGCAACTTTATCAAATCCCGTAAGCCCAGCCTTCTCGCAAGTCGCATCCATAACCCCGATTATGAATCAACGAATCACGACCCACCGCGCAATTTTTCCCGTGATGACCTTCCCGTTATTTCGATTCGACTGTCACCGATGAGATCTATATCGAAAAAGTTTGTCTTCCCAAGTGTTCAACCTGGCCCTGTCGGGGTTGCCGATCCTGGCCTCACCACCGACCATGACGTAGAAGATCATGAGGATATCTCCGGTGATGCTAACAGTCCATTGCCAGCCGTTGAGGAACATTCCCATGCTGGACCGTCGACTTCCGCTATGCCAGCAGCGAAGTCTGAAAAGGTCGATGAGAAAGATGCACTCCTTGATGACTGCTCGGAGTACGGAACGGAAGATGATGATAGGTGGTCACAGGAAGCCGTGGCAGAAAGCTCGAGATCGAAGGGGAAAGGAAGGGCTGATAGCGAAGATATCGTTGACGAGTATGAGCCAGGTCCATCGTCAAGAAGAGTGAAAAACAAGGGCAAAATGCGGGAAGTGGATGTTGAACAGGAATCGAATGAAGAGACAAGTCAAGTTCGATCTTCGTCAGCGTCACATCAGAGCTCCCCTGGTACCGTCCATTCGTCTTCTAGCGTATCGACAACAATGCAACCCCTCGTGTCATCACATGCCCCTACGACGTCATTACCGACCCCAAACCCGTATCCTTTCCCGCCTTGGTATCCAGAGTCCGCTCATTTTGTTCGACAGTGGTGGCCTACACTACCAGGAGTCCCTCGACTAAGTTGTACAGTCGTTCTCCTTGCTGCCCACGATCCAGATACCCACCGTACACGATTTGTACTGGCACAACACTACTTCCGCGTCCCGATCATACGCGAGCCATCGACATCTAATTCCCACACATCCGACGCACATACAAACGAAGAAGGAGACGATGAGATGCTTCATCTGTGGTACGTCTCTACGCCCTTTGAAGTCGTCTGTGTGCTCGATGGTACGGGTGACAACGATGACGATGAGGAAGCGAGTGACCGACCACGCCCCCTTGTGGCCGTCGATTTTGGACACGCTGTCTGGATCGAGTATGCTGCGGAACCGGGTGGTGTCTATGGTGTGGATGCGTCGCGACTCGTAGGGCACGCGCCGTTTTCGGATAGCGAAGACGAGGGAGAGGACTCGGAAGAGGCGGTGTTTGCAAGCATGTCGTCTTTAGTGTCGAATGGCCCATGGCGTCTGCCTGGACGCGCCGCGAGCGAGTCGACGAATCGACACGACGGGGACGGTACGATATACGACCCACGGCGACATCGCGTGCCGAAATGCCTCCGCTTCGTCACGTTCCCGCCTGTCTTTACCGCAGTGGATCGGAAGCGGGAGAAGCCCGGGGAGGGGCGTTTGTGGCGTGAGGAAGCGGTCGTGCGTACGCTCGAGATCCCAGAGGAGCTTGATTTGGACGGGGTGGAGACGATCAACATTGATCAGAGTCAGGGTGCTGTGATTCTGTCAGTCAAGGAAGGGAAGATTTTTATTTTGAGGTATGAATGATCGAGTGGGGGCGAGGGTGTGCGTGTGCGTGTGTGTTGCAGAATTGTTTGCTGGTGATGCCTATGGGAAGGTGAGATGGGTTGGTGTATGTAACATATGGTATGTGTAGCCAGCGGGGTTTTAGATGGTCTATACATGTTCGGGTAATATTACTAGTATGTCTAGTTACTACGTACATACAGCCAGCGACTCTTGTCTGCCTCTTAAGATATTACGACTTTGCCTAGAATTCCATGCTTGGACACTGCACCTGCTCGCCCGGAACAGCCTACCACTTCTTGGATGATAGGGAGGAAACGCCATAGGGGACTTGTGTGACCACATGACACTGCCAGTGGGCAAAGGTCTTTCATTTTGCTTCCCCTTTCACGCCTTATCGCCCTGGTTCTCCCGGGCGAGCGATATGAAACGCCATGTACTGTAATACAGTAAATGTGGACGACTGATACGCCGTGTCACTCCGTTGGGTACTAGTCAGTGTTGTTAGACGACGGCCTAGTCTGGATCCCTTTCACTGGCAGATTGGCATAAGTGTTCGAATGTCGGCCTAGAATCCTGTCACATAGGTGTCGCCTCGTGCCGATTCACCCAACGCGGCGCAATGGCAGCACCGTGGAAACGATGCTTGTGGCTTAGATAACAGCCTGCCTGCAGCCTCGCTCGAAGAAGTGTCCGCGCGCGGACAGGGTGAGGTTGCGAGCTCCTCTTTATTCTCTGCCAGTACCATCGTCGTGTTCAGTACGCCCTGTCTAACCAAGGTAAAGTCATCTCTCGTATCTTTGACGACGCCCAGGGTCACAGTGTCGTCTGAACGCATTCACAGGCGACCTCTTTATCGCTGGTCCCCGACGACCCGTTTACGCTTAGTCTTCTCAGCCACCCACCGGCAATTTATTACTTCTCGGCGTCGTTGAGCGCCCTCCCAACCCCCAACCCGGTCGTTCGCCATGTCCATGTTTAGCGGCATCTGGCCCTCGACCCCAAAACGAAACAGCACACTCAAGCCCGCACCTCTCACACCTAAACTCACGACTAGCACATCCCCCGCCGATTACCCACCCCAGCCAGCACACGACGCGCAATGGGAGCATGTCAAACATGGGCCCCCCTCGTCGCCCGACCTCGACGACGAGGCCGCCTTCGAGCGCCTCGGGTATAGCCAGGTGGACGGCAACGACCACCCATATCGGGCACTGCCCTCGCCCTCGCCCCCACTCCCGCCACTACCTCCGCTCTCTCAGTGGCAGGAAGAGATAAACCGATTGCGTCAGCAACTCGATACGTCGCTCGCTGCACAGCGCAAGGCAGAGAGCGAGCGTGAGCGATGGGAACGGAAGGTGATGGACATTCGGTCTAGTATCCGGGAACGGGACAAGGACGGGTCTTCTGCTAGGAACCGTCGCGAGCGGGAACGTGAAAAGGAGCAAGAGCCCAGCGCCGCCGTGACGGACGCACTCAAGGAAGAGAACTCGAAACTCAAAACCATGCTTCAGCAGCAGACGCAACAGCTGGACACCACACGGGAAGAAATGAAACAGGAGCGTTCGCAGTTGCAGTCTGAGGCGGAAAGGCTTGCCGGAGAGTTGGATGCTACTCGCGGGGCGCACAAGGCGGAGGTGGAGGCGTTTAAAATGAGCTTACAGGAGCACGCTCAGCGGGTTGAGCACCTGACCGTTGACCGCGAGCGCGTTCGGAAAGACAGGGAACTTGTCAGAGGGAACCTCAGTGCGGAGATCGAGCGGCTGAAGCTGACGCACACGAAAGAGATTGAACAGTTCAAAAAAGCGTTGGAGGAAGTCAACCTTGATCGAACACAGGCGCGTTCAGAGCTGCAGAAAGCTAGAAAATCGCTCGACGCATATGCTCCCAAGTGGGACGAAATCCTTCGCGAGATCGATACTCTTCGCCGCGAGCTTTCCAATGCGAAGGAATCGAAACGGATGGCTACTGATCTTAAGCAGCATCTGGACATCCGAAACAAGGAACTTCATAGTGCACGGGAGGAATCATCAACGTTGAAGAGAGAGTTCAATCAACTCCTGACGCTCCTGGAGGACCGAACCTCGGAGCTCAAAGGCGCGCAGAGTTTCCTCACAACGGCTGATGCCTTTTCTGGCGCCGAGGTCACCAGTACCCTTCAAAGGCTTAACGCAGAAGTGCTGCAAAGTACTGCGTTCATGGCCGAAACTATGGTTGAGTTGTTCTTCCATGAGACGACGCCGCAAGTGTCCAAGACGGATGAACAATTGGCTGCTTGCACACGAGCATCGACTGCCATCGGAGGCGTCATTGTCCATTTCCTCGGCACGAAAAAACACAGGGACGATCCCATTTTGATCCAGATCGCGTTCCAGGCGTATCTGACATATCATCTGCGTTGGATCGCACGCGCCTGGATCATTGGCGGAGACGAGAACCATAACCAGTTCATCGATGCAGTCTACCAGAGTGTACATGAAAAAGGTGAATAGTCGCTGCTCGAAAAAAGGTTACCCAACAAAAATACTCACGCACATGAGCAGAGGCACAGGCAATCTCTGGCCGCTGGCGCGCCCTCACGCGTGCACATGTCCCATCGACTCCGTTCGACGACTCGCAAATCGCTTTCCAAATCGCCACAAAGATGATCTCCGGTCTCGGTGACATCCTCCTCACCGCTGGATGCACCACGCCAAAGTCGGACATTGCCTCGGCCTTCTCTTCTAAATTCGCCGAGAAACTTTCCTTCCTGGTCTCTTTGTCCATGCGTGTGAACAAGATCGTTGGCGAGGATGTTACCTCGGGTGATTTCGAGGTGATGGCAGTTCCACCAGGGACCGCATTCGATGTGACGACAATGGAGGATTCGTACGACGATGGGGGGTCTGTGAAGGCAAGAGGAAACAATATGCCCAAGGTCCTATGTGCGACAGACCTGGGTCTGAGGAAGAAGACGCGGGTGGGAATGACTGGGGAGAAACAGTGGGAGACAAAGGTCCTACTCAAGCCCAAAGTCGCACTCGAGTCGGTCATCGAGATCATGGACGAGTGAGCAACGTGCGGTTAATGACCTGAGTTACTTTTTTTACGTGTTTCTGCGCTGGTGTTTGTACTGTTTTCGTTTTCGCGTTGTATTGTAGGTCAGTCTTACTTTTCCACTGTGCGATGCAATCTGGAGGTGCCGTTGTACCACTTTTGTTACCGCCATGATACGAACACACGACACCCACGACTAGGACTTCCATCTCATACCGACAAAAAAAAACCCTGAGACTCGGAGTATGACAAGCTTAATCTAAGACGGTTTTCTTCGCACATCTGGGACACTGCTCCCTTGTTCCCATAGCATATGCTCAGCGGTTGCCGTACTACCAAACTTC
>QFEM01012276.1:0-11212 GCA_003316205.1 Boletus bicolor
GTAGTTAACAGTGTAGTCGAAGATGGGGTAGAGAAGTGTAGCAAGTGTCATGGTAGCCAAAGTGTAGCTCTGGGATCCGAGCGTTGTGTATGACAGTCTAATCCAAGTGTAATAATACTGCGAACGATACTACCACAAGGCTCGAAAGTCTCGCAGGCTACACATGTCCTGGCAAATAAAGAGATGAGGAGAGTGAGAAATGAGGAGGAAGGTAGAAGTCTTCTCCATCTGACGCAGGCCTACAATCAGGAACTAGTCCCGAAGGCAATGACCAGTAGAGCGAACAAACAAGTGGATTAGACTGGGGATTCCAGTCGCAAGTGTCTACCTTATATATGTTACAGGTGCGCGCACAGACCATGCTGTGCGTGAGAGGAACTACCATAATTAGACTAATGCGAGAAGCAAGGCACGGAAATAAGAAGAAAAGAAGAAGCAGAGATTAATGGGGCTATGTGAGAAGAGCGGAAATTAAAAGGGCATGGGTACCATGAGGTATGACGTCATAGGTTCTAGACCTGGTCATGTGCTGGTTCCCACAGTCACGTGCACAGATCATGTGACCAGTAAAGTGAAAAGTTGAAGTCCAAAAATGTTTGAAAATGTTCATATTATAACATCAACCTGGTTGGGTTTTGTATTGAGTGAATTGCAGACAAGAAGGAGGGGGATTAGAAGGCACCAGATAACGGGTTTGGGAGCATGGGACAAAGCAGGCATTAGCAGGGGGATCTCGCTCAATTGCTATCTGCTCATATGCCCTTCCGATTGCTCAGTAGACATTAACAAGGTCATCGTAATCAAGGTTTCCTGTCGGCCAATCAAGCCGAGCCCTTTTGTAAACGTGGTAGTCAACTGCCTTCTTGAGAAGAGTTACTGTGTGGTAATCTTCAATGTCCGACTCCTTCTTGAGAACCTCGAACCTTTGCAGGAAGAGGTCAATTGGATGCCCATTCTGTCATAGGCCTTCTAATTTCCAAAGTGACTTATGGGAGAGAACGTCAATGCAGAAATAGAGTTTGATCTCGTCCTGTAGAACCCCCCAAGAGGGCCAAGCCGAGTCTCCTCTCTTGCCAGTGACTGTACCATGCTCGTCTACTGTGTTCTCCTCTTCCTGATCGAGATACCTCTCAAGGGTGATTTGGGCAAAGCCCTTAGCCTTCTTCTTGAAACAGGAAAGGACAGCCACAGCTTAGAGCTTATCCGATCTCCACTTTTGGGCATCCACCCATAAATGCAACTTTACCCACCAAAGTCGCCAGGTTCCTCGATCACCATCCCATTTCTCTAGGTCAGCAATCTTCTTCGTGACATTGTTCTTTTTGGACTCAAGATTTAGGGTGGCAATGCGCCTTACGAGATCATCTAAGTCCACTTCCGCCATATTTGATTACGGAACGAGGGACAGCTTTGGGGCGGAGGTAGGGACGGAGGAAGTCATAGAAATAGTGATAATTTACTTGATCAAAAAGAGGAAGGTGATGAGCTAGACGTTGACAATCTAGTCTGCAATGATAGACTTTGCAGGGGTGAGAGTGAGGAAGAGGAAGGAGGTGGAGATTATCTAAACACGGGTTGCGATCTTGAATGTGATCGACCGGTAGATGGTTGTTAGGATCCAGGGTGTCTTCTTTCACCTCCTTACTGCGTGGACTGTTTCAACCACACTCTGGGGAGACTACACAGGTGAGGTCAGAGATAATAGGGAAGTGATCAGAGATAGTAGTGTCTTCTTCTTTGGCAATTCCAAGGGTGACCACAGAGACCCTGGTTACGTATACTGACTACTATTGTGGTACTGACTCAGCCACCAGCAGCATGATGGCTGTGATCCGATGTTGTCCTATGCAAATGTGGCTCAACCCACGCACACTATCACCTCAAGGAGGGACTTCGAAATTTCTATATATATCTGGACAAAAGCTTGCCACCTAAGGCACACCCTAAAGGCATGGGTGTAAAGAAAGGGAAAGTCACAGAAAGCTCTGGCGAGCAGCACAGAGTCTCTAATTAATTTTGTAGAGACCTTGTAGATGAGTAAGACTCAGTGAGTCGGTACAAGAATCACTGTATATTACCTGTAGACGAGTAAGACTACAAGTATATGAGTAAAAGGGTAATATGCTAAGTAGGCAGTAAGGTCTTATCTCAGTGAGTTGGTACGAGAATCACTGAGGTAAACAAGTATAGACACTCAAATTATATGTGAAGCTGAATGTATGCGGTGTTATGTAAGCAAAACTCTAAGTATGCCAGTTGAACTCCAATAGACCTTGTGACAGGTATGCATAAATCCTGATTATTCCCTTTAGCTCTAGGGTCCGAGCGTTGTGTATGCAAGTCTAATCCTGTTGAACGTAGTAATACTCTATATGTATAATAGTTCACATGCTCAATGTATTTAGATACAAACTCAGCTGTGCTGAGTTACAATCAATCTTGATCTCGAACCAGCACCCATTCCATTAAACCAGGAACACCAGGTATGTAAAGCTGTACATGGCTCTGCCACTACATGCCTGCTTCAACAGGTTATGAGCCCTGCCTGTGCTATATGCATGGCAACCATGCCTAATGAGTCGATGTGTTTTCATGCTTGACTCGACGCTTAAACACTCTGTGCGTTTTTATGCTGAGTGGGTTTGAACATAGACATGTCTATGCGTTTTTACGCTGGACTGCCTCTGATGCGCTTTATGCGCTCTCAGGTGTAAAAATGTCACCTGGATATTCCAGGGGGAGACTATGTCACTTTGGTGACAGGGCTCTGAAAGCATTCAGGAATGAGTGATTTACTTCGCCCCCATTCTCTTATTGATTATGGTACAGTACTGATGTCTTTGCATCCCAGAATCTCTACCCTAACCATGTCCAACACATTCAAAGACCTCCCTCGCCTCAATGGCACCAACTACCAATGCTGGCACATCGACATGGACACCTTTCTTCGTTCTCAAGGCATCTGGACCGTCTTCCATACCAAATGTCTCAATCATGTTTGAGATAAAGACAGTGTTAACATCATCGTCAACAACTCCAGCACCATCGAGGCCTGGAACGAGAAGGACGACAAGGCTACTGGCTTCATTTGTCTCAAAATGAAGCACCACATCGCGTCAAGGTACCCTAATGAGCTCAACTTGAAGCAGATTTACGATCGACTTGAAGCAGATTTTGCCACGCCCTCCATTGCCTCTGCTTTTGCAGAATTCCGCACTCTCCTCAACCTAACCATCTTGGAGAACTTCCATCCTGCTCCCACTTTCTCAAAGATCTGCACCCAGTTCGCGCAACTTGAGGAGCTTAAGTATTCGATTGACCAGAAAATCCAGATGATGCTGGTACTCTCAAAGATCCCGCATTACACAGATATTCTATCCACTTTGATGAATCAGGCATCGATCGGAGACACCTCCACCGGAAAAGGTAAAGAAAAGGAAGCACAGACCACCTCCCTGATGGAGCTGGAAAAGCTTGTTGTCGCTGCTTGGCAGCAATATTTGTCACAACATGGACAGCCTGCCACTGGCGCACAAGTGCACAAGGTTTCCGCTGTAAAGCAGAAAGGGGGAGATCCCCAATTTTCTCAGCAACAGCAGTCACAAGGTCAAGGGAACGTCCAGCAGGGCAAGAACAAGAAGAAGTGCAGCAAGCGCTCTCAGGCCAGCCAGGATAAGCAAAAGCAATGCAAGGAAGCCTACCTTACAGACAAATCTGCCACCACCTCCTTCATCTTTTCTGCCACCAACATCCTCTCCCCTGCCAGCGAACCCACCTTCTCCACCACAGTTGATCCCCATCAACTCGCCCACACTCTTGGTTTGACATCTTATGGTCCTTCCGCATTTCTGCACATGCAGAATGCAATTTCCTTGGTGCATCACTTAGGCATGATGCCTACATGCGAAACTGTTCGCACTCTGGACCCGGTAGCCAACCGCCATCTTCTTGCACCCTTACCCAGGCAGCCTACATCAGCACCTGCCATCGCTACTCCTGCAATTACTGATTTAACTGTCAGTACTTCCATCACTCCACCAAGGGAACATAGCATATCTCTTTTCTTCCATGATGACCTGGCTAGTCGCATGGGAGCTTCTAACTACGGTGAATCGGGCTTTAAACAGCTTAATCAATTCATCACCCATCCATCCCTCGTCAGACCAAGCAAGATCCCTCTTGAGGAACGCCTCAAGGATCTTTCCAACAGTGCCCAAAAGGCCTGGATGGATATCAATGATGAAGATACAGTTTCTCTCGGGAAAAAATACTATGATGAGTACCTGGGAGATGCGGGAGAATTTGGGTTCTCATTTGAACAATGGTCAGTTCATTCTTACCCAACCAACTCAGACACTGATGTGCAATTCCTTTTGCCACAGAAAAACATGTTGTATACTTGTTCATCTGTAGTAGGTAGTGAACGAAATACACTGCCTTGTTACCCATCCACACAGTGTGATGACTGTAATAAGTCCTCAAGTAAAGGCAAAGAGCACGAACATGACCATCATGGTCCGCCTCCAGACACCTGGTTACTCAATTCAGGAGCTTCAGCTCATTTTACTTTCAATTTATAGGACTTTATTGAATACACCAAGTACAAACAGCCACGATTCTTGCAAACTGTGAATGGCAAGGCACCAATTTTAGGTGAAGGCACTGTCATCATTGAGTTTGAAGGTCACCCTGTGCGTTTATCACTGGTGGTGTATATGCCACAGTGCAATCTCAAACTCATATCTATGGGCACTCTGCTCAAGGACCACTGCATCACCATTGTGGCCTACCCAGGTTGCATTGATTTTATCGATAAATGTGCCAAAAGGACTATACTGTCCTTCCATTCTCATGGCGCCAATACCATGTTTTGGATCCACGTGCCCTCTATCAATCCATATGCCAAATTAGTCATGGCCTCTATGGATTATGATCTTCTATATTGCCACATGGGACATCCTTCCAAGGACATACTCAAAGCTGTGTGAAAACATTTAAAGGACTTCCTGGATATAGAAGTACCCAAAAATGATAAGATTTGTCCTGGATGCCAATTAGGCAAACAACCCAATAGGACGTTTCCTCATACTGAGTGAAGGGCAACTGCGCCGTTTGAGTTGATTCACTCCAACCTTAAATCTTTCGAGGTTGAGTCCTACCATAAATACAAATATGCCATTGTCTTCTATGATGATTATACCTCAATGGCATGGGTTACATGTTTGCAATTAAAGGATCAGGCTTTAAAAGCCATTAAACAATTCTTTTCATATATCTGCATGCAATATAATGCCAATATTAAAGGCTTTAAATCCAATGCCGGAGGCGAATTTACCTCCAAGGCATTTGTTGATTATTTGCGGGATAATGGTATTCACATTCATTAGTCCGCCCCATATGCGCACCAACAAAATGGTCGCACTGAGCGATTAATTCGCACTTTAATGGATAAGGCACAATCAATGCGTCTTCATGCTTGTTTACCTGAATCCTACTGGGAGTTTGCGATTTTACATGCAGCTCACATATACAATATCACGCCTATGAATCGACTTCAATGGCATACTCCCCATGAACTACTCAAGGGGGAGAAACCTTCGGTCTCACACCTTAGGGTATTCGGATGTGGTGCCTATGTGCATCTTTCCGATGAGACATGAAAAGGCAAGCTGCAGCCCAAATCGCAGCTAATGGTTTACATCAGTGTAGCAGCTGGGAGTTCACAGAATTATCTATTCATGCGACCAAATAACTCTCTACACACATCTGCCTATACTGTCTTCGATGAGAATCTATTTCCTAGATGCTCAGGAGCTAGGCCTCATAAGCCTATAAGTCATGCTCCAAAGAAACCTCATTCTACAGAGGAACACCCCTCAGACCCTTCGGAGTCCGAGGATGATGACCTAGTGCCGGTTCCACCGCTTTCACAACCTGAGCGACCACATACGCCAGTTCATGACCTTACTCCACCACCACCTCCTATCACACCTCCTTGTGCCCCTAGACCACCTCCTGCTGGTCCTCCAGCTTTACCTCCTCATCGTGAGTGAATTTGTCGCCCCCCTACTCGGCCTGGAAACATCTATGGTGAACGCCATCATCCTATGGAACAGGTCAAGGATATCGAGAAGGCTTCCACATGGAAGAAATTAGTCGGTGAGGAGAAAGAAAAGGAAAAAGCGCCAGACACTCCTATTGTCCCTGGTGGCCTACCTCCATTGCCTACTCCTTCCAAGGACAATGTTAAGCGGATCACCAGTGAAGGGGGAGAAGCTCTCATCAATTATCTCTGTTCTCACACAATTCCATTCGTGCAGTCATCAAATATTCCCAATTACCAGGAATGGTCTCTTTGGGACATAAATAAATTACCTGCAGTAGAATGATCTGCATGGCGGAAGGCCTGTAACACTGAGCTTGAAATGCTTAAGCAACGTAAGGTATGGGAGATAGTTGATCGCCCTGGTAATCAAAAGGTTATCAAAAATTGATGGGTCTTTGATGTCAAGTCTGACAGCTGAAAACGTGCACAATTAGTAGCAAAGGGTTTCTCACAGGTCGAAGGATTAGATTATGACCAAATATTCTCGCCAGTTGTGCAATTTGAAATGGTGCAATGTATGTTCACCCTAGCCACCTTAAATGGTTGGCATCTATCAGGACTCGATATCTGATCAGCCTACTTATATGGCATTCTGGAAGAAGAACTCTACATGGAGTTTCCAGAAGGGTATGCCCCCTCTAATCTAAAAGGCAAAGTACTCAAACTCCTATGCGCCATATACAGTCTTAAACAAGCTGGTATTACATGGTGGCACACACTTGATGCTTCCATGAAGGAATTAGGATTTGAACAGCTCAGAACCAATGCCAGTCTCTTTGTGTACAAGCAAGGGAATGATATAGTACTTGCTATAATCTATGTCAATGATGCAATCTTTTGCGGCCCCTCAAAGAGCTTGGTTGAAAGACTTAAATCCACTTTTATGAAAAAGTGGGAATGTTGCAATCTCGGGGAACCAGCTGAATTTCTCCGAATGAACATCCATCGAGAAGGTCACTGCATTATAATTGACCAGTGGAATTATCTCGACAAAGTGTTGGAACGCTGCAGAATGATCAATGCAAAGCTAGTACACACATCTCTACCACAGGGATATTACCCAGCAAAGAACAATGGTCCTGTGAACCCAGAGCTTCGTACTTGGTTCCAAACAGTAATCGGATCATTGCTATATCTCATGATTGGCACACAGCCTGATATCTCATATGCCGTAACTCAACTTGCCCGTCAATCAGCCAACCCATCCCAGGAGCATCTCGAGAAAGCTCTGTATATTTGCTGCTATTTAGTTGGCACTAGTGATTATTCGCTAGTATATGATGGTGACTCTAGCAAAGGCATTATTGCCTGTACTGACTCTGACTGGGGTCAAGATAAAATTACCAGTCACTCGCAAACAGGTTATTACCTGAAATTAGCAAATGGTGTGTTTTTGTGGAATTTACACTTACAAAAAACTACTGCTCTGTCTTCTACTGAAGCAGAATATATGACTCTGAGCAATTGTTCTCGCCAAATTATATGGATAAAACAGATGTTCGAGGAAATCGGGTATAATCTCAAACCCAGTCCCATTTGTGGTGACAATCAAGGATCACTATTTATAGCTGAAAATCCAGTCACCGAAAAATGATCTAAACACATTATGATCAAATATCATTTTGTACATGATGCTGTGATGACCTTCAAACAGGTCAGTCTATTTTATATTCCCGGGATGACAACCCTGTGGATATGTTCACCAAGAACCTCGGATATGTCAAATGTGAGAAATTCAGATCATAGCTTGGTTTGGAATTTCGAAATCTCACCTTTCCTATCGATTGAGCGATTGAATATTTACCATATGTCTAGATTTACTCTGGTATATCAGACAAGGGGGAGTGTTGAACGTAGTAATACTCTATATGTATAATAGTTCACATGCTCAATATATTTAGATACAAACTCAGCTGTGCTGAGTTACAATCGATCTTGATCTCGAACCAATGCCCATTCCATTAAACCAGGAACACCAGGTATGTAAAGCTGTACATGGCTCTGCCACTACATGCCTGCTTTAACAAATCCAAGTGTTATGACTCTATTGTGAATGACTAAGAACACCACAAGGCTTGACTGCTTGCAGGCTACACGTGTCCTGGTGAACAAAAAAGAAGATGGAGGAGAAGTCCAGATCCGTTTGATGCAGGCCTACAATCAGGAACAATGTTAAGCCCTTGACTAACCACTAGGCAATGCACCTAATGATCAACCTATTGAACAACACAAACAAGGCGACAAGAGTACAAGGCAGAATGGGCCAAGTACTATAGCGAACAAGGTGTGGGTCTAACCATGAGTTCAAGAGATAACGAACAGACTAGAGGTCCATTGGATAGAATTCCAAAACTAGGCTACATCAAGTAAACGACCAACTATATATACTGGACTGCTGTTGGTTGAGGGCAGGCCTATGGAATGTACTAGAAGTGTTACATAATGTGATGTCATAATGACATCATAGTCTGGAATGCTGGGCAGAGGGGAAATCTAAATAAAAGGTGAAACGAATGATGAGAGATGCAATTGGGGTGAATCGCTGATGCATGTGAAATGGTACTTAAATAGAAGTGCATGAGGGAAACTGATGGAAATGGGGGAAACAAATCGAGATCTGGATCTGGGATTTGAGATCGGAATTTAGGAGAGACCATAATGAGAGGTCAGTGATAACAGTCCGAAGGGGAGACGATAAAGGAAATGAAAGGGAAACGGATATCAGATCTAAAGGAATGGTGGTCGGATCTAGCTGAGATAAGATAAGATAAACGAGTGACTGAAGTGAGAGGGAAACTGAGAGGGGAAACAGAGCCATAAATAGACTGTGGTGATGAAGAGTTAGCTAAGGGTGCCATGACTTAGCTAAGGTAGTGGTCGAGTATCGGATGGGACCTGTGAATAGGGATGAAATCTTACAAACAAGTTCCGAAGGCAATGACCAGTGAAGCAAACAAACAAGTGGATTAGACTGGGGATTCAAGTCGCAAAGTACTAGCTTATATATGTTACAGGTGCGCGCACAGACCATGCTATGCATGGGAGGAACTACCATAAATAGACTAATGTGAGAAGCCAGGCATGGGAAAAGAAGTAACAGAGATTAAAGGGGCTGTGTGAGAAGAGTGGAAATTAAAAGGGTGCAGGTACCATGAGGTATGACATCATTGGTTCTAGACCTAGTCATGTGCTGGTTCCCACGATCATGTGCACAGATCATGTGACTGAAAAAGAGAAAGGTTGAAGTTTGAAAATGTTTTGAAAATGTTCATATTATAACAATGAGCTGTAACTCCAGTCAAACCCTTGACCCTACATTGACTGTTGGGAAGACCCTTCTGTCATAACCTTTGTCCCACACTTAGGAATCTTCTAGGGTGCTGCCTCTGCCATTTGGAATCCCCTAGGCAGTACTGTGTTGTCACTCTCCAAGTGACTCCTTTGTTTGCAAGGGCCTTACGATTACTCCTCATCCAGGATCATTGTAACACCTAATGTACTCTAGAACTTGGTGTCCTTGACTTGTACCTTACATCCAAGGCATTGTCTCAAGGATGAACTCAAGATCTTAATAGTATGCAGTGAAACACTCTTTTGATCAAGCCTGAGGTACATAATCTCATCTACCATCTGATTCAAGGTCTTTGACTGCTTTCAAATCTAGGAGACAGGGTGTTGCAGATTCTACAAGTCCTAACATTTAGCCAGCTGTAAAATCAAGTTAGCAAATAAAAAGCTATGTCACTTTACTACCTACACAAACAGTGGTGCAAGATGACATCCATAACAAGTTTCTCCCTTTCCTTGTCCCTGGCAATAGAATATTTGACAAAGAGTTCATCAAGTATCTTGGATATCTGAGCAGATATTCCAGATGCTTCATACTTTTGTATTGTCAAGGAGAATGGGTCTTCAGAATTGTTTTGGACAAGAGTGAAGGAATATTGAAGAAGTAGTAGAAGGTCTATTAAAAGATATAAAAGTCATCAATATTAAAAATTCATTGGCTTACTGATTCCATCTTGAAGGTCCTGTTTCCATGGCTCAGCTGTAATATTAGGCTAAGATGTATAGAAAGTTAGGATAATAAATATATGTCCATGATATATATACATGCCATGGATGTTGGTGCTGATGTTTGGAGGGAAACCTAAAAGATATAAGAAAACACATAGTATAACTGGACTTGAAAACTTACTAGGTGTGCCTGAGGCCTGGTGACAATCTGAATAAGATCAGTTGTAGTATGTAGACCTTGAAGATAAACACTAACAGTCTATGCAAATTATGAATAGGAATATTAAAGCTACACACAAATACATTACCATCTGAATATTAAAAACACATAGATGTGAATAACATAGAAACATTATGCAAAAACTGTACTTGCATTCTGTAGAAATATAAATTTATACCTGAGTTCTAAGGTAGCAAGATAATGCTTACCAGCTAAAGATAACAGAGTTTAGATAAAAGTAGAATTATGCCAGAATAATAACAAGTTTAGTGAAGTTATTTACCCTCTATCAAAAGAAAAAGTGAACATCATGGATAGGTCATATTCTTCTTGCAAGTTCATATCAGGTGACTTATGTACCTCCTGTCAGTAGAAAGTAACAGAAGAAATGAAGATGAATGCATCCACAACCTGCATTTTTACATGGATACAAAAGCATATACAAACCATTAGTAGGAGAGTCATCAAAGGGGACAATAGAAATAATCAGCAGTATTTTCATTGCAAATTGATATCAGAATGCTTACTTCCTATCAATGGGAGAGCAGCAGGAGACATGGTGATCAGCAGGATTCTGATTTGTAATCCACATCAAACCACTTACTGTTACGATTCTCTATTCCTTTTCTTTCTTTCCTACATTTGCTACGGTTACTCAGCCTTCTTGTACTACCAGCGCCTGGCGTACGAATCCTTCGTACCCTCGCCTATCCATTGGACTACTTTCCATTTCTCCGCCTCCGGCTTCCACCTCTTCCATACCGGAGGCACCTTCCACTTATCTCCCGCTTTCGTTGACTCGTTCTCACGATAACCGGACACGTGTTTCGCATGCTCCATGCACGTGTCCTCGCTTCTCTTCTTTTCTG
>QFEM01012582.1:0-11886 GCA_003316205.1 Boletus bicolor
CAGTCGTCCCGCGTTCCCCTCCCTTCTTTTTCAGCTCTCGCTTACTGGTATCCCCAGTCATCCCTCCAGGCAATGGGACATACCTCACATCCCCAACCCGTACATTCCTCCACGGCCGCCCCGGATCCAGCGACTCCTTCACATAACTCACCTCCCAAGGTGGCCCCGGCATCCGTCCTTCCTCCTCCTCCCTATCCTGCCCTCGCGACGCCGGTCGAGACAGCGTCACCGTCGGCGTACTATACGACGACACCGTCACCGTTTTCGTCCCTGCATTCAGCGATAGCACCGTGCGCGTGGTGGGTGGAGGCGGCGGCGTGTCCAACGTTCTCGCCACCTGCGTCTGCGCCTGCGACCCAGATAACATCGGAAACGCTCCTTGGGCTGCACGCGCCTCTTCAATCGCCATCTGTCGCTCCGCTTCCTCCCTCGCCATCTGTTCCTCCAACTCCCCCTCCAATCTCCCCACCAACGCCTCCCTCTCTCGCTGATCCAAGAGCACCGAGGCGCAGTGCGGACATGCATAGTGCGGCAGGTTGAGCGTACATAGAATCACTCCGCACTGTCGACACATCGTGACGTAATTCGAGAGCGCGTGTTTTCGAGCTGGGGGATGACACACATTCGTGGGGGTTAGCACATACAGACGCGGTGTGTGCGAGGTCGATGGGTAGATGGATGAGCAAGGATGGTGTGACTTACCTTGACAGAAACATCCTCCTTTGGGATCCTTGACACGACCATTCGATCCTCGTGCGCCGTCGAGTCGTGCTTCGAGTTCACGGACGGTTTTGCTCTTGTGTGGCTCTGGTGTGGGAGCCTTCGCCTTGCCTTTACCCTTGTTTTGCTGCCTCTGCGGAGGTGGATGTGGACGGATACGGTCTGAAACGAGTGAACCTGAGCTCGACCAGGCAGTTGGCATCTCAAATGATAAATCGATGATTGGAATAGGATTAGAGCGTCGACTCCGACACTGTCCGATCATTGCCCGTTTCTGTGCTGTACCCCTATAGCTAAAAGATGCCCCACTTCAAGTTGTACCGATAGTTACTCGCTAAGTTCTAACCCACCTCGTCCAGTTTATTACCTGAACATCCTCACCAATAGTCCCTTTCTGATAGTTCAGACTCTCTCGGGACTATCGCTGACACACACATGCTGGTCGACTTGCAGGAATTTCTCAATAATCGACCCCCTTCTTCTATCTTACCCTGTTGTCGCATTTCATGCTGGGCGCCATTTCGTTATTCTCGCCTTTTCATGGGGATATTGAAATTGTTATTATATCCTACTGATTCCACCTTCCTTACATTTTATGGCACAACTTTTTCTCCGCGTCCGACCTGCTCTCTTATTCTTGAGGTATTTCGCTACCTGAGCTTGACATCACATCCAAACATCATGTTGACCATAACTAAAACCAGCACAATCCTTGAACTAACCTCATAATGCTACTTAATCCCGCCGAGCAAATTCCGGGGCGACGGTAGTTTCGCCGCCCGGGGAGGAATGTTGTGTGACTTGAAATTCGAAAGGTATAAGTCCTTTGATCACGTTACCAAAATCAGCCATCAACGACATACGTAGAATTGAAGGGTATTCGTCCGGACAACAGTTCGGGAAAACCTGCTGGAGAGGTGAATTCAACTTTACTTAATTGTTCAACAGGTTAGTAGTTCAGGATTTTGCCCGTTCAAGCACACAGGCAATGATTCATGGCTCTGTCGGCGCCTTTCAGCAAACTTGAACCCCCGAATTCATCGCCTTGACCTGGACTCACGACGGGTTGAGCAACCTCAATGGCACGAGGCTCAGTTCCGACCATCTCGTGTAAGTGGCGATGGACGCTTGCCTCGCCGTGTTACTAAACTTTCTTTGAAAGTAAACTTTGCATTTATCCTCCGTAGTTTTCTCGGTGCGTGTGCGCTGACTCCTCATAGGAAGTCAGCCTGTAACGCGCATCTGGTGTACCGTGCAGTCGGGTCTGTGATCTGACTTTACTGGGATGACGATGCCTCTACATAATACGCGAAGACACTATACCACTTCCGATCCAAGTTAAGCGCCTGCAGCAGGCAAAGTTTGGCCTTATGGGGATTGGTAAACACCCATTCTACCAATCCTCATGATGTTCACGCCCCGGGGCAAGACGAGATTCCCATGGGTATGACTACATATTCATTGTCGTTCGCTTTTCGACGATGGTTTGTGCACCATCATGCAACCTCGAAAGTTGTACGCCTTGGAGCTCACCGTGGCAATTATTGGTCAAACACTTCTTCTCGCCGCTGGGTGGGGTTCCTTGGTGCAGTTTTTGCCTAGACTCCCTTCGCTGTTCCTGATTCTCTCGCTAACCTCATGTCTTCGAAGCCGACCGAGACGACTTGGATAGTCGCTCTACTAGCCACCGTGGTGTCGATAACGACCAATACGTACGGTTTCATCAAAGTTCTGCCAGAGTACCCCTCACGATGGTTCACATTATCCAGTTTTCTGTCAATCGCTTTCAGAGAGGCATTGCGACATCGAATGCATAGGTCAATCTCTTTGATCCACCTCAATGGCGGATCGCCATTGCTAGGAGCTCGTTCTTGATCAAATTTCGCCATCTGATGCCGACCTTGGTGACCTTGGTGGTATTCGGGTTGACAAAGTTGCTGGTGTCGAGGTACAGATACTCAGTTCTTCGGGAAATAAAATGATCTCACGATATCACGTAGTTGGACTACACTGCTGACACCGACTCTTGTCACTTGGTCTGTTGATGCCTCTGGGTGGGAAATTGATCTCACCAGCAGTTCGTTTGAGTCGATACTTCAGCAGGAACTTGTTCAGAGCGGCGCGGCCCTAAGTAAGGTCGAATCTCTGAAGTTGAGACTTGACCGTTCACACGCCGTCTAGTTCGCGGTAACTCATCCGAGATTATTGATATTGGCGGCGTGCTGAGTGGTATCGCTGCCGCGGAATATAGTTTTGGCACATCAGGAATATTCGATTTCAACGGTGTCAGATACAACATATCTACAGGTAGGTGTAGACCTAGATTCTCCTATTGCTGATATGTACTAATGGTACAACCGAGCCCGTCTCGGATAACAATACCGGTCTTGCATTTACTGGTGGTCTAGTTCCGACGCACCTTGCTGTGAACTTTCCAAAGGACCAGGAAATACAGGGACTAGATCGCGCTTATACATTGCAACAACAAGGTCTAACTGCAAATATGTCGTGTCACCAGACCAATGGCACAGCAGGAGATCTGAACCTTTCCTCGTTCTACCCGATACCTGTTCTCCTTGCTAACGGAACTACTGATTACTGGCTATCAGCATGGAATATCGCGGGTAATTGCAGCGAAGGTGAATGTGCTACTCATTAGGCATAATTGTAAAATACGAACAACATTTTATCAGACCCGAGGTCGACCATCTCAGCAGCAATATGTGACGCTGTCCAATTCCTCTAATGTATCACAGGGTTCTTTAAGCGGATTTGTATCGTCTCTTGTGTGTCCTTATCCTCTTCGACAGACTGGCTTTTCCTGGGAACACTTCAGTGAGTTTTGGGCTCTACTTTGTGCTTGTCTGCGATGAAATTGATGCCCATATTTTAGCCGTGGCTACCAATGCAAGTTGGAAATATAATTTCCTCCCGTCAATGGTCTGCGCGATCGATCCACTCGTCACGACTTCTCTTGTGACGTATTCGGGTGGTGTTGTAAACTCGACTATCATTAATTCACAACCACTCGGGAGTGGCAACTTGACGCAATTCTTGGCGGCCATCATCGACTACCAGTCACGGAATGCGCAGGGCTTGTCCACAAATTCTGTCGGCGATGCCTTGTACTCTCTTTATGTTTCCGCTTCAAGCAACAACTCGACCAGTGCCAAGGATGTGACCAACTTTCTGTTAAGCGAAATGGCAAGCTTCCCTTATCTTATTTGCTTGCCCAACCGAGCGAACAGGTATGATTTCAGGAACAATACTGGCGAGGCGTCATCGAGTTCTCTGGAACAGTGCATCTGTCTCCGGCCCAAGCTGGACGAGACCCTATGACACCTGCACTACAGTTCCTCCGATCCGCATTTTCGGTGTACCCATGCGAAATTCCTCTCGACGCACGGATCGCTCTGAGCGGCCATGAGACGATCATGACCATGGGATGGTATCGCCGATCGGCGACGTATGGGTATACGATCACTCCCATGACGATCGTCGCGTTGATGATGTATGCCGCTATCGCCTACACGCTGTGGCATGTCTTCATCGAACGGGGTCATGAATCCTTCACGACCTTCGACCCGTCGAACCCATTCCATGTGATGATGGTATCCTCGGCGAGAGGTAGCGACGACGCCAAAGATGATCTGTACGATTTCGTTGGCTGGGTTTGAGCGCGGCGGAATCGGCAGGAACGAAATTTTGAGGGTGGGGTTCACGGACGCCCCGGCTTATCACAAGAGATTCAGGGTGATCAGACAGGTATGACAGATAGTTATTGAGTCGTGTGATTCCAGTGTATATGGCTGATAATTCGTGCAGCTTCTCCGCTTTGATGGGAGCACAATTTTTTTTGCACGGTGTTCGGGTGTGGTTCGGTAGTAAGTTGGCGTAGCAAGTCTTTGGACTTTTTGGAGGGGGTCGTCTGGCTCCGACAATACTTGGCAGGGTGGGACCTACATGCGATCGTGCAAATTTTATTCACACTTGTCTGCATTACTTGGGTTTGATGTTAATAGAGACTCTACGTTAGCAATTTCATTGGACCGTTTGGTGCTCGTCAGTTGCCTGAAGTTCAGTGTGTCGCACTATGACGGCCATATGAAAAGGACGTTGAGTCTGAGAAGGAGATCTGCAGCTGCAGTGTGTGGCTCTGTTACTGTTATCTGTTGTCGTTCATTCCATGCCACGAAGAGTATTATGTTCTACTTGCTCGGGGATTATCATCTTTTTCAAGCGGTCCAAAGATCAAGATCAACAGCATTCGAGTAGCGTACGACTTCTAACACAGCAAAAGAATATATATATACCGCCAAGCGAGCGTAAAAAAAAGCTTACAGATAATCCTAAGCGTTCTCTTTCACCATCCAGCATCACCTCTCCACCCCACATTTCGAGTATCAAGAGCCCTGGTTCCGCCTCCATGACGAAAAGCTCAGCGCTCCAATCACGCCAACAACCAACAACGCCGTCCCAGCACCAACCAAGCTAGGCACATACAAGTACCACGCACTCTCGATATCTTCCTTGCCCTTGACCTCGTCCAAGAAAATCAACTCCTTCTTCTGTCGTCGCCTACGTATCTTCGTCTCCTGCTCCGAATATATCGAGTCTTCACCCGAGTACACGCTCTCCGGCGCAGACGGATGAATCTCGATCGACGGCATCTCAAGCTCATGTGTGCTGCCTAACGCAGCTTGTCCAGAACCATCATCGGGGATGACGGGCACGTCGAGTTTGGGGTGCAACACCCTCGCACGATCAAAGTAGCGACTTGCCATCTCTCTGTCTTTCTTCCATGCCTCCGCACTGGCTTCACCAGGCTGAGGAGGAGGGGGTACGCGAATGGAAGAAAGGGTCGAGTAAGAGGCAGAAAGGAGAACCGACGCGGCCCCTTCGAGGTGAAGGAGACCCGCTTCGAGGAAGAGTTGTGCTAGCCCTAGAGGGCCACCAATGCATTGTAAATAGTATGACATCGTACCGCGTTGTTTTTCTTCGTCGGCATTGATCACGTTGAGTGGTATCTGAAGAGGCAAGTAATGTGTGACGAGTTTCATCGTGGCGGAGGGCAGGTGTGCTTGATGCCAAGCGCGTCTAGACACACGAAAGATGTTCTAAGTGTCCAACAGTATGCGCGAGGGGTCACGTACACAAAACATTCAAACGCCTCTTCTCTGTCCTTTCGGATGTCGAACAACTCGATAGCAAACAGAACGAGGCTCGTCGGATCCATGTTGTACTTGCCCTCCGGATCCGTATCCAAGGCGGCGGGTACCGGGGCACACGGAGAAAGTTCCTGCGGCACAGGCCCCACAATGAGCGACGGCCATATGATTGACTGCTCCTTTTCCAAATGCAGTGTCAACAACCTCCCCGAATGCGACGGCAGTGACTCCAACGACGAAAAAGACGACAACGCATGTGGTTGCATCGCCGGGGACACCGCACCTGACGCGCCAGTCCCTGATCTGCGCTGATACGCCGATCCAGACCGTTCATCTCCAGATGACACTGGCGAAGCCAACCCGGGCGAAACAGTCACCACCTCTTCCGTATCTGATGTCTGCCCACTCTCAAGCGATGCCGCGAAACTGCTCGATATCTCCGGGTCCGACACAAACGCGTACGACGACTGCGTCGACGTGGTGGATATTGTTGACGTGGTACGCTCCCGCGCGGAGAGTCGCGAGCTCCGAGGTTCAAGTTGCCAAGCCGAGTTAGCAACATCCACGTTTCCGTAAAGTCGACCCTATATTATGAGAATCAGAACCCATGGAACTACGCCTGTCGGACCCGACAGGTGCGAGAGAGAAAGAACGTTGGCAGGTGCATACCTTGACCACTGGCTGCTGTCCTCTCACGCCAGCCAAAAGATGGTCCCGCTCTATCACCACCTGTGTTGATGAACACCGGGAGGCAGAACGTTATAGTTCAGGCTTTTGCATAAAGTGGGTACATACCACCACGTCCTCCTTGGATGTCTCGTATGGAACGAGGAGTAATACTGTCGCCTGTAGACCATGATGCACAGCAAGGATGAGCGAGGCCATCACAGGGTTTTTCCAGAGAGTTTCACCTGATCATGAGACTGGAATAACTGTCAGCCGGGGAAGGGTTACGCCACCACCTATGGGTGGTGGGGGTGGTGGTGGTGGGTACCGACCTGATGCCAGGAGTAAGGTTGCCTGTGTGTATCATGAGTCTTGTCCATCGTCTCTGTCATTATGCGTTGCTTGAAAGACGTAAAGAACAGTGGAAGTGGACTAGCAGGGCAATAGCTGCGACCATCGTAATTAGTTGGGGAGCGGAGTCAGAACTCACGTGCAGTCACACAGAGGGGCACCACAGCAACATTTCCAGGTCCCAGTGAGCGACCGAAAATCAACTAGATATCAATCATGTGCGTGCCAGTTACAAGCAGGAGAACAAGAAAGCAATCATAAAACGGGTATGTCGAATGCGTAACGTGCCAACTTTCGAGACGGAGAAATGAAAGGAAAGAGTTAGATCTCGTAGGGTAGTAAATAGTAATGAAAAAGAAAAAAAAATCATGATTTCGCTACTTTTGCAGTTTCAGCAATTCTTTTCAATGTGTCCTTTTCTGCTTGCATATGCCGGATAAGCAAACCATCTAATCTTTTTGAAGATTGTTGGAACGCTTCTTGGTCCCTTTGCCACCGCCGAACGTTCTCAGCCCCCGCTGTCGCAGGGCGGGAATTAGGTGAGGGTTCCATGATAGGAAGATGTTCTCGTGAATGTTGAGCGAGTGAAAGGTGCGTCAGGGAGTCAGGAGCACCTTTGACACTGGAAAAGTAGGGTGTTTTGGCGGCTGTGTGCCCCACGGGCCTCCGCCGTTCCGTGGGAGTGACAGACGGATAATAAGGTTCCTTGGCCCCAGGGTAGACATTTGGCGTGGAGAGGTTGCCTAACTGCATTAACTTAGGTCCACCAGATGATGAACCATAAACAGCGGTGACGTCCTGATCTGTTTCGCTCGCGCTATCGTCAGAGTCGTCCAGATCATCCATCGCATCCGTATGGGCTTGTATGTGATCAAAGAACTCAGTGGTGGAGGAGGGGGGTGGCGCAGAATGGAACGCAGAGTGGAAGCTCTGCGATGAGACGTTTAAGAAGAGTGGCGGAGGTGCGTGTGTTGATTGTGACAGAGTTGAATTGGATGCAAACGAGTGGACGGTACCTTGAGAGGATGGCCGAGTAGGTGCGATAGCAAGTATCCGAGAGGACGTGGGCTGGAAGGGAAGGCGACCTCTGCGAGGTGGTGGTGACAAGGCAATACCTACGATAGATGAAGATGGTCTGGGTGGAGGCGACATAGTAGATGGGCGTGGGTGTGGATGAAGGATAGGTGAGTTGAAAGAGGAGTGTGCACTTTCCCCAGGACCTCCCGAACTGGCAGAGTAATAACCATCTGACCATCTATCGCGAAATGCGGACGCAGTAGGCGAGGGCTGCGAATATTCGGAGATAGAGGGTCGACCATCTGTGCTTGGCAGGGTCATTGCAAGCGATGGCCTGCCCTGTTGGTCATCGACAACTTGGTCATCATGCTCGCTGCTCGTGTAACGAGTTATTCTGCTCATTCGGTTATCAAAAGATGACGGAGCTGGCGATACGCTTAGGGTAGGCATTGGAGGGCTTTTACTTGGTGTGACGGTCCCGTTCGTCTTGCACCCATGCCTTTTAGACAACATAGGAGACGAGATAGACTTGCGCAACAGCTTTCTCGGCGTTTGACATGCAGAACTATCCAAAACCGGCGAAATGTTGATCTGCGACTGAGAGAATTGGGGATTACAAAACGGTCGACGGGGTGGTGGAGAAAGGGGTGTGTGTGGCACAGGCGTCTCTGCCCTCAATAGAGCGAGGTTTGATAACCGTCGAAGATCCGGATCCGCCACAACAGCAACCAAGGCTGATGGGTTCGACGCCGAACTGGCCATCGGGATAGGTGGCGCAAAGTCCTCCGAGGGGTCGATAATAGGATGCCTTAGAATCTTTTGGTCCAGCAACCTCCTCTGTTGTTCTACGGCTCGATCGGGGCGAAGCGACTCCGATGATTGCGCACGGAAGGGAGACTTCATC
This sequence comes from Boletus bicolor, assembly GCA_003316205.1. Classification (NCBI taxonomy): domain Eukaryota; kingdom Fungi; phylum Basidiomycota; class Agaricomycetes; order Boletales; family Boletaceae; genus Boletus; species Boletus bicolor. Next base: position 8,827 of record QFEM01012582.1, read on the forward strand.
GGCGTCGAGTAGCGCGAAGCAGAGGAAGTAGCCCTCGAAGTATTGAGGGAATGTCCAACTGCTTCGCGAAGCAAAGCCTTTCTCCAAGCATCCTCTCGGGGATCCAGAGATGATTGGCCGGGACTACCCGGAGGTGGCAACCGTTCTGCCAAAATAGCTGCACCGACCGAATCTTCGATGCCAAGCCCGTGAAGCGCTGAAGCCTGCAGCGCTAAGGGGTAATTGGCTGAAGGAGGTGGTACATCAACCGTCTCTGTGGGATCGACGATGCCATCAAAAGTGGCAAATTTAGACCTCCGAGAGACGCGGTCCCGATCCAGAACAAAGTCGTGTCTTCCAAGATCCATTTCCGCTTGCCTCGCAGCAGCAGCTAAGTCCTGCATCTTCTCCCGAACCACGACTACCCTTGCCATATGCTGGCTCCCTGGCGGAGGACGGAACGTTTGCGGTGAGGGTCTACCATTATCGCGTACAACCTGACCAGAGGCTGTTGTGGAATCCGAGGTCACTCTGAAAATTGGACTGGTACCATTCGCGACATCAGGACTGGCAGGTTTCGATTTGGGCTTTCCAACACGAAACAAGTCCAAAAACGTCGGTGACGGTGCCTTCTTGGAGCTGTTGAGTGAGGACGGGAAATCAGCAGGAGATGGCTTGGAATGTGCAGGTGGGAGGAAGTAGTTGTTCTTGACAAGAAGCTGCAGTCGATAAGACACGTCATCTGCGTCGAACTCTTGTACTTTTGGACCGTCAAACTCGAACGCAGGAACAGGAACGCCATGGTCTGGTAGGACGGGAGATAGAGGGGAGGGGGGAGATTCGGTACCCATGGAGGTGGACATGGGATACACGGAGGAAGAGGTTGAGGACTGTTGGGTTATCAAGGAGTCGCGCAAATTACTTCGAACCCGGTCGGCGTCTGTAGGAGCGGGTTTGAATGACGACGGAGGTGAGGTGAGGCGAGGCGGGTGTCTGCCCTTCCCCTTTGTCTGCACAAGGGCGGAATTGAAGTGGGTCATCATTTGCAATGGCAAGATAAACGTACCGTGGGAGGGGGAACAACTGTCTCAGACGACGGCGCTACCCCTGGTTGGCTCTGCAAAGGATGAACGTGGACAGAGTCGCCTGGCAATGCCTCGTGACTGTCTGTTAGAGGACCGAATGTCCCAAAGGTGGTACAACTCCTATCTGCATCTGACCCACTCCGTATATCAGAGCCCAAAGCGGAGTCTGCACCGGGTCGAGGATGTGTTACTAGCGTGACATTCGGCGTTCCGGGGGGCCTAACAACCAAGCCCGAGGCTGAATCTGCGTTGTTAGCTGCGGATATGTCTAAGACCTGGTCCTCGACTCCGGTACTCTTCTCATCGCGATGCGAACCTGCGGTAATCGTTTGAGTTCGTTTTCGAGTGATACGCGAGCGACGGGTGAGGCTTGCCCCGCTGCTGCTGGCGGTGCTAGCCAATGAGTTCGAGCGGGAGGGACCGGGGAATGATATGGAGGAGGGATCTGGCATGGACTGCGTGCTTATCCCTCCGACTAGAAAGGCAGCACTTACTGACAATTGTGCAAAGCAAAACCCACTCAGTGACAATCCCTACTTTAGGGAATGTTATGTAATCCAATATACGTTGACCCCGAATCGGATTCGCGATCGGCGCTCAACTTCGCCTTCATCCCAACTCTGATGGCTTCCCAGCTCTTCCTCGATGGTAGCTCGTCCACCTCGTGTGTTGTATCTTTTCTGACTTTGTTTGACCAGCTTTGCCGCAAACAGAGGGACTCTTACCAAAATGGCAGCTCATTGTCGCCACCATGGCCATTTTCAACACGATCCAGAACTTTGCAACACTCAAACTCACGCGTAGGCTGTACGCTGGTGTAGCATCCACCTCCAGTAAGACTCTTCCATCTGGGCCTTTCACTCACCATAATGCTCCCACAGTCACTGGACTGCAGGCACGCACGTTCGCCGCGTGGACGTTGACCTCTGCCGTCGTGCGGGGATATGCCGCCTATAACATCCACAGTAAAGTGTACGTACCCAAGGCTTGTCATCCGGTTGCACCTAGCTAAATCACCCTAGTGTATATGACATGGCCCTGTTCACATACCTCATTGCCTTTGGCCACTTCACCTCGGAGCTGTTCATCTTCCGTACTGCGAAACTCAATGTGGCAGTGCTCAGTCCTGTGATGGTGTCCAGTTGAGTTGTCCATGCAAATTGGCTTCACAGACCCATTAACCAGATGTTGATAGCTGCTTCGCTCGTTTGGATGTTGCAACAGTACGAGTTTTATGTCAAGGCATGAGTGCTTCAAAACCCACCACGCATGACATAATGTATCATTGGCGATAGGGAATGCTAATACATACGTGATGTCTTCCGCATGACTTCTAGGGACATTATCATTCGGGTCAACGCGGAATCTGATTCGACAACATGATTGTTAACGCGGCTGCGAAAAGGTTGGTGAGAATGCGAAGAACAATTCGACAGCGGAACGTATTTGTTGAAACCCCTGTAGGGTATAGCACGGGTACCCACGCTGTGGAAATACCCACCGGTACTATATACATGCACGATCAACGCCCTTTGACTGTCATGTATTTTTGATCTAGATCACAGTAGGTGCCAGTGATGCCAGTGATGCTAAGTGCTATATGCACTCCGAATCCTCACCAAGCTTGCGGTTTTTGAGACTTTATCGCATTCGCACCCACGAACCATGGCAAAGAACGGTTCGAGTCGATGAAGGCGAGTCGGTTCCGAGTGGAATGAAGGAGATGTCGACCTTGAGAAAATATTCGCTCAACAACTGTTGAGGTTGCTGGGGTTCAAGTCGAACACATAAGTAGTAAAATAGTGTGTCAGGTGTCAGGGGTAGAAATACGATAATGACTTACGAAGAACATCAAGATAATCAAGAGGCAACCGGTGCAAGTTTGGCTACAGCACACGGTTGTTTAAAAACCATTCCAGCTCTGAGGGTTGTCCATTTTCTCCACTGGCTGACGCCCGGTAGTCTCGAAGCTCATCCGATGGTAGCTATTCAAACG